>JAPYXV010003670.1:0-12038 GCA_028533065.1 Trachops cirrhosus
CTTGACAGTCCTTCCAGTGCAGCAGCACAGACTTCTGCGGGTTTTGGGAAACTTGAAGCCTGGCATCACGTTGTATCGGCAAAGAGAAGCCGTCAAAGTCAGGGCTAGACTCTCAAAATGAATACGACCCCCAAAATCTAGAAGCTGGAAATTATGCAACCTTTGAAAACTCGATGGTAATTGAAATTCTTGATTTTCCCTCGTGAACCTGCTCTGCTCATGGCCTTCACCCTCACAGCTGACGATCACTCTTTCTTTCCCCTTTCTTAGGGATAGTTCTGACATCTCTCTTCCTCTCACCCACAACATCTAACCCATCAGGAAATCTTGCTGCCTTCGAAATATATTAAAAATTCAGCTACTTCTTTCTACCTTTACTATTATCATCCTGGCTGGCTACCTTCATTTCTCACTGAGTTACTGCCAAGCCTTCCAGCTTCTACTATTCTCTCTCTTACAGTGGGGTTTTTATCATACTAGCCGTGGTAGCGATGCTTTTAAAACCTAAGGTAGATCATATCACTCGGGTCTCCAGATAATTAACTGGGAAGACAGATACTCAAAAAATCAGTAGCTTTTCTATATACTTACAAACAAAATAGAAAATATAGAAATCATTTTTTGAAAGACCCTTTAAACATGTATATACATATATACACACACACAGAAATGTAGGTGTTCCAGCAACATTTGTTGAAAACATTTTTCTCTTTTTGTCCCCACTAAATTGCTTTTTTTGAAAATCAGTTGATCCTAAATATTGGCCTATTTCTGGAACTTCTCTTTCTTTAATCCTGATGTCCATTCACAATACCACACTGTCTTTGTGACATTAAATTTAGAGCAAGTACTGACATTCAGTAGCTTAAGTCCTCCAACTTAGTTCTTCTGTTAAAATTGCTTTGACTCTTCTAGGTTATGTGTAGTTTGATAAAAAAAAAAATTGGAATCTACTTACCAATTTGTTTTTATTTTAAAAATGCCTGCTAGAATTTTTACTGGAATTTCCTTGAATTTATAGATGAATTTAGGGAGAATTGACATCTTAACAATATTGAGCCTTCCAATTAGTGAATTACACTATTTATTTATATTTCTTTAATTTCTCTCAGCAATAGTCTGTGGTCAATTTCAAAAGGTCTCACAGAGACCTTCTGGTATCTCAAAGAAGAGGAAACAGAGAATGACTCAGGAAAAACACTTGACGAAGTAATGGCTGAAATGTTCCCAAGTTAGATGAAAGATATAAATTTACAGATTCAACAAGTTCAGCAAAACCCGAACAGGTTAAACTTTAAGAAAATCACACCCCTGAAACATAATTTGTATAGTTCGTGTTCAGTTTTTACTATTACAGATGTAGTATTACAGTTGCCACCTCTGGGTGCTTGCTTGTATTTGTTTATGAATATTTTGCTGAATCACTTCCTAGAAGTAAATTCCAATGTCGAAGTTTATACATATTTTAAATTTGGATAGCTACACCAGATTGTTCTCGAATCCAGTTGTATCAGTTACTCCTTTGCTCTTTGCTTCTCTACACCTCTTTAATCTGAGGATGTTAATGATACTTTCTTGTCTGCCAATATGATTGGTGAGAAATGATATCTATTGTTACTTTAATTTGCATTTTATCTCTTTAGATTCTTTTTCTTGTGTTTACCACTTTTTAGTTCTTTTATAAATTTCCTATTTGTGTTTGTTATTTTTTATTGAGGTATAACTGACATATAACATTGTATTAGTTTCAGATGTACAACATAATGATTTGATTTTTGTATATATTGCAAAATGATCATCACAATGAGTCTAGTTAACAGCTGTCACCATAGATTAAAAATTTTGCTTTTCCTTGTGAGAGCTTTTAAGATCTACTCTCTTAATAAGTTTCAAACATGCAGTACAGTATTATTCACCAGTAGTCACCATGCTATACATTGCATTCTCATGACTTATTTATTTTCTGTTTGTGTTTTTAACGTGTTCCATCCATTTTGGCTACCCCCAGCCTGGTTCTTTTTCTGTATCAAGTTCTTTACTTTTGTACTATTGGTTCTTTTTAAATAGAGAGATATATTATAATACTTTTTATAGTTTATTGTTTGTTTTATTTTAATTTTCTGGTTCCTTGTAGGAGAGATAGGTATAATTTTTATGTAGTCGGATATTCAGTCTTTAACTTTATGCTGTTGAACCAAAACAATTAGGGACATAAATGTGTACATTTCTATTTATTCAATTTTATACTAAATAGTATCTGTTCCAAGGTCTAAAATAACAGTGACCGGAGTACTCAAAGTGGTTCTCCCAGTTACAAATAAGAAAATGGAGTACATTAGAATGAATCTCGAGGTATGTGGTTTTCAGTGTACGTACAGATAGGTAAAGCAGCGTAGATATGTGTGGTTAACTACTAAAAGGGGTAAGAGACTCCTAGGGGTTCAGAAGTAACGAAAGATCAACGCTTGTCTAGGGTGAGGTGAATGGCTAATAGAGGAATGAGGACTGGGAGAGTCCCTCCTCCCAGATGAGACCTCTTCAAAGAGGATGTAGCTACTAAGGAAACGGCCAGCCTGTGGGTGGGGAGAAAAACTGCCAAAGGGCAGGGGCCTGCTGTTGCCTGTGAGTCGCTTGGGGCTCGTCCTGACACCCTGGAGGGGTGGGGGCTCAAGTTGCTCTGATGTCCCCTACCCAAACTGGAGGGCAGGTGACGGTCCTGGTTGGTCTGTGCAAGCTGTCTTCCGTTTCCCCAGGTTGGGCAAGCCGGAGCCGCTTGCAGGGAAGTGCCCTTCCCCTTCCAGGATCACTGCTGACCTCTGTGGTCAGAGCTGGACAAAGCTTAATGTTCTGCCAGCTGGCAAAAGAGATGTTGACAGAGTCCAGCTTTACCGTTACAAGGCAAGGGGGAAATGGGACATTTGGTGCTGAGGTACTATAAATTGATAACTGGCCTAGAAGGAATAATTTATCATTATAATTCTAAGATATAATCTAATGAGTCAGAACTTTCAAACCATTAAAATTTCATTCTCTGCTAGGTCCTTTATAATAAGCCAATTATATTCTACATGAATTTTTTTGAGTTGAGTTATCAGAGCATTATTTTAAGTTTTGAGAGACTGACCAAGAAATCACTCTCTCCCTTGTTTCTTTCTGAGTGTAGTCGTGTGGGTTTGAAACAGAGCTGCTCCGGGCCTCAAAATCTGACCTCTGCCTGTGTGTGGTAAGCCAACTCACCCGCTCTGCATTTACAGATAAACAAATGACGGTCGGCAGCCATTGTCCCGAGTTTTAATTTCAGTGGCCTAGTAATGTCCCATCACTTACCTACTGCTTCACAGGGATGTTAGTGATAAGGAATAATTAATGATTTGTTAACGAGATCAGATCTTTGATTATAATGCACAATAGATGTACAAATTCTATATTTAACTTTGTATTTGCCTTTTAATTGCTATGGATTTCTGGGCCTGCTGCGAGCTACTTTATCAGGCTGAGGAGACGATTCCTGTAATCTCCTGCCCTCCGTCCCAGTGGACGTTTTCTCCAAGACAGAAAAGCAGGCCAGTTCCATGAGGTGTTGTGAAATGTTGCTGTCCACTGTAGCTGCAGTTGTCCGTCACCGGGACAGCATTCTGGGAGTTGGGAAAGGCTAAGAACGGCAAGCAGGGGGTTTACTAGTGTTTTCGTGTCGAATGGTGTAAAGGGGGAATGCTATTGGTAGGTGGAGGATTCTTCGGATTTTTAAGCTCCAGAAAAGAATGTCAGGCCCAGGGAAGGTACTGTGCTAAGGCCAAGCTCCCTGAAGATTCTACTTGAACTTATTGACCGTGGCATTACAGAGCCAGCCGCTCAGCATGTCTGCAGGGTTGGTTCTGGGACCTCCCAAAGCTTCCCGAGGCAGCTGGCTGGAGTGCAGCAGGACAGTCTGCTTCTGGGAAGGGAGGAGTTCTGGGCAGTAGCACAGTCCTAAATAGAGTATTGATGTGGCCGCTCCAAAAGTATAGTAATATTATATAGCTCTAGGCAGTATGTCATCCGAGCTGTTTTCATTGCCCAGAAATCATTGTGCTGAACCTATAGGTTGTCAGTCAAGTTAATTTTGGTAACTGTAAAGTACACTGTGCCTTTGTGGATGTGTATATATAATTATATAATATGCTTATTCAATGAATGTGCAAGATTAAAAAGTTGCTCTTTATATTTAGTGCCTGCCTTAAGTCATATGTGTGTGTGTATCTGTGTGTGTATATATATATCTGTGTGTGCATATTTATATCTGCGTGTGTGTTCACCTTAGTGCACACCGGTGGGACCCCATCTGGCTCTTCTCCTGAAATGCCTGTGCTGCAGGAGAGTGGGTAGGAAGCACTATGATAATGTCAAGTGTTAGCTTGTACCACATGACATTGCCATTCTTGAAGGTCAAAGTGGTCACAGTTAAGAAGACCTCAGAGATATTGTGGGTTTGGTGCCAGACCACCACAATAAAGTGAGTCATAATCTTCTCGTTGGTGGAGGGGCTTGCCTTCAATTTTGTAAAAGACACAGCATCTGTGAAGCGCAGTGAAGCTAAGCACAATGAAAAGAGGTATGCCTGTTCTGGCCATTTCACGTGCTTCAGCTGAGTATTCCAGTATCAGCCGGGCTATGATTTGGAAGAGCACCAAGTCATTAAAGGAAATGATCTAAACCAGAATGCAAATTCACCCCAACTGGACAGGAGACAGAAGTGATGTCAAGGAAAGTAAAGCTAGTGGGTGGTTGATGACTCAGTTCTGTACTGAGACAGCAGGTGTGAGGTGCACCCCTCTTCGCTGCGTGGGCAGCAGAGGCTTTGGCCACCAGATCTGTCACTCTCCGAATATAATCTCTAGGACTATGTAAACCCTTGCAGATGGCTTCTTTGACATTTGCCTCTGGGGCTGCCCTCCCGACACACCTGACAGCAGATTTTTCTCTCTGAACTCGGCCGCCTTTCTGACTTTTGGATGTCAAGGTGACTGCCCCTTGGTGGTATTGTATACTGGGGCCCCGGGTGGCACTTTTGTTTTATGTTAGTGACTACCTCGACTGCAAAGACCATACTGGAAAGTGCCTCAGCCACCTTCGAGATGGTGCGTTTTCTATTGGGCTGCTTTTATATCGTTGATATTTTCTGAAAAGGGGGTTACTGAGGTCTTTGAATCCTATGAGTGAAATTATAATTGGTTTGATGTTATTTTTAATAATCTTCATTCTTGTGGTAAGAAATACTTGTTCTTTTCGGAGTTGAGCTGTGGAGAGCAAGTATCCATTAGTAAAATAGCAGCCGGCTGACATATTTGTTCTTCCATTTTTGATAGAAGTTGGACTTTAGGTTGTTCTGTCAACCTCAAGTGCCATCTCACTGGGCATAAGTAGTCATTTTTCCCCATATCATCCAGGCACGACTTTATTTAAATATTTTGATTGGAACCTAGACTGATTTCACCATGCCATGGTTCACAACATAGTTCAATTACAATGAGCCACCCTTAGTAATAATACACAGCTTTCCACTTAAAGGACGGTAATGTAATGTTTATAAAGTTAACGGGTTGATAAATTTATAGAACTCTTGAATATGAAAATGCAAAGACTAAGTTGTAATACATATATTTTTTAAGACCTCAAATATTGATGAAGCTATCAGAAGTGTTTCGCACTTAATCACTTCCAAACTTAGTGACAATGTTAGCCTAACTTTGGGGGCAGTGACGTGTTTTGTGGCCTTTTGAATCTAAAATGTTTGAATGACTTCACAGGGGACAGAACCGTGTTGAAACCACACGATGGACTGTGTAGACGGTAGAGACTGGCAGTCATTCCTGCTCCGACATGTGGAAACCCAAGGAGAAATGTGGTTCCCTCCTGGCAGACAGGAGTGACCCGTGCAGAGTCTTCTGCTCCCATTTCTGATTATTACATCACTGTGTGGAGGTTCATGTTTAAATATATTATTTACTGAGGAAATGTCACTTTCAAATGTCCTTTTCTTTACCATCTTCCCTCAAAATGCCAGAATCTTTGTGGTATGGTCATTTTCAGATGAACTACAAAACTTTTAAATCTTTTCCTTTTTTTTGTAGAACAGTGAGAGGATTGGAAAGGATGAAGCAGGTGGAAGTACATAGTAGGGCAAACGGTCTAAGGCAGGAAATTAACATGAAGGTTTGTACAAGTAGAACATAGATAGTCTCACAGATGTTAAAGGATGACCACGGCTTAGAGTATGTGGAAGGCAGAAGTCTGAGGGAAAAAACGAGACTGAAAGTTCAAATTAAACCTGAAATCTAAGAAATATTTTATCCAAAATAATTAAGGAACTCCTACATTACATTAATTTCCTTTTTGTTATAACTTTTAAAAGTTATTATTAAGAATTTAATTTAAATTTCCTTTTCAATTAGTTTTATTATGTTGGGTTTAGAGATACAAATATTATTGCCCTAAGAACTTACAATTTAAAACATATAATCTATTTTATATATGATGCTCACTTGAAGTTTTAGTCATATATATTATGTGAAATCACATGAGTGCTAAAAGTTAACCAATTTGATGTGGAAATACTTCTGTACATGACTCACAATTCAGAAGCAACCTATAAATTTGTATTTTAAAATACCCTGAGAAAACTAAAAGGGCATCTGGCTGGTGTAGCTCAGTGGATTGAGCTCTGGCCTGCGAACCAAAGGGTCACCAGTTCAATTCCCAGTCAGGGTGCATGACTGGGTCTCGGGCCAGGTCCCCAGTTGGGGGCAAGCGAGAGGCAACCACACATTGATGTTTCTCTCCCTTTCTTTCTCCTTCCCTTCCCCTCTCTCTAAAAATAAATAAATAAAATCTCTTTTAAAAGGTAAAGGAAAAAAGGCAACAAAAATAACCACAGTGTATCGGAACAGAAACACATCAATTTATTTTGACCTAAGAATTCAATGTGATTCTGAGAGGAAAAATCACACAAACCTCAGTGTCACTTTTGAGTGATGCCAGAAATTAACTTGTTATTTTGAAAACTGGCATATAAAGGGAAATAAACATTTACCCTATGTTTTTTTACAGAGCACCTCAGCATAATAAAGTGGTTGATGAGAGAAAATTCTTGTTTATAACAGTATCCTAGTCAATAAATGAAGAAGGGATGAGAGGAGGGGGCGTTGCCATTTTGCCATCCTAATCAATTAATGGACCTGGGCAATAACTCCTCAGATCACCAAAAAGGGGCTGCTGGGCATTATATACTTCTCGATGGACGTACATAATGGCATCCAAGAAATAGTAAAATATATATATATATATTTACCCCTGAATCTGTTCAGCCAATTTGTAGAAATAAGAGCGGTCAGATGAATACTGTAAACATCGTTGAAAGGACCTACCAGCAGGACCGGATGTTAGGGAACTCAGTGGGACAGCAGAACTGATACCCCCTGGAAGGGTGTGGGGCAGACTGTAGATTAACAGAGTTAATAAAGGGACATGTTTAGACTGTGACTGGAAGAGACAAATGTGAAACAGTGAAGGAAAGAAAGAAAAAGAGGGAGGTAGGAAAAAGAGGTAGCAAGGGGAGTGGAAAGAGAATCACTAAAATATATTATATATTTATATATTAAGGAATATATTGATATTTATTATAGTGAATATATTAAGGAATTATTGATGATTTTGTTTATTGTGATATTAGCATTTGGTTATGGTTTCTTAAAAGTCCGCATCTTTTAGACAAATATACTGAAACATTCTTTTATAGATGAGATTTGCTGCAAAGTAATTCACAGTGTTGGGGAGAGTTGAGTGAGGGTTCAAATGAGACAAGATTGGCCAGGAGGTCAAAACTGTTGAAGCTGGATGATGGTTACGACAAGGTTTATTATACTTTCCTTTCTATTTTTGTGTATGTTTGAAATTTTGTGTAATGAAAGCAACATCTAACAATGGAACCGGCTGTCGCACAAAATAGCGAACTCCGTGCCACTGGACTCTGTGTTCTGAATTTGTGGGTCTGCAGTGAGGCCACAAATTTTTGTTTCCATTAAGCCCATCAAGTGATTCTAAGTATCAACCAGAATTAGAAACCTCTGGGCCAGATCATCTCTAAAGTCCATTCTAACTGAGCCGTCCAAGGCTGTGTTTCTTTCAGTGGTATGAACAAGACGTGCTCCAGAAATTCAGGGACAAATAGCAAACCTAACCAAGACCTCGAAAGACAAATTTTGGACAGTAAGACAAATAAATTACGGACAGCGAGGGATGAATTAAATCCTTCCTCAGGGCCAGACAGTGTGCCAAGCACTGGCGGATATGGTTGTAGTCACAACAGTTATGATAATGACAATTTTGAACCTCATTTGTTTTGGAGGCTTTGTGTTATTACCATGGAGGGAATGCTGGTTTTCAAGACTGGAGCTTTGGTTTCTGGACCTTTAATTTAGAGGAAGCCGAGTAACCTCACAAAGCCTCTGTTTTCTGATTTATCATAATGCAAAGGTTGGGCCATTCCAGCTCTTGACTTTTGTAAAATAGGATGTGTGGGAAGGTATTTTGCTCTGTAGCTTTTATGGGTGGTATGGTATGTGGGACTAAATTTTTTTTTACCCTACCAGTAGCCATGAAACATGCTTGTCAGTGGGAGTGGGTGAAGGTGTTTTCTTTTTCCTGCGTCTGTAATATAGTTGTGTAAGCCAACGTTTAAGCTAACATAATTAGATTTTATTCATGGACCAAAACAGGTCTGATCTTAAGCTCGTTTACTGTCGTAGAACAGAATTGATCTTGCTTTCACATTTGATTCATCTGCCGCGGACTTTGAGAGCAAGAAAAATAGCCTTGCCAGCTCCGTGGAGGCCAGAGTTAACGGGAGGAGTGCTGGAAAGGCAGCGTTTCGATATTGTTTGTCTTTCTTTGCCTTCGTGTTACATGTGAAGGTGTGCAGATCACTGAGATGACAACTCGGGCCATCCTTGAAGAGCTCTGCCTCTAGACTTTTCCTCCTTCACACGGGTTCAATGGCGCAGTGATCACCTGATTGTCATGAACGCAATGCAGAGTTTCCGGGGTTACCGGGAGAAAAACAGTTTGATGCACTTCAGCTGTAGCGTGAAACGTACCATTTCTTTGCAGATACCATCTTAAGTCTGGGATATGACATAGCCTGTCCCTTGTAAGTAAGTATTGTATGTAACACTGCAGTGGACAGAACTGAGGGTTTCTGACAGTACAATTAGCATTGCTGATAGTGTCATCTAGAAGTTACTTGAGGTTTCTGAGAAGTGGCTTTCCTCATCTGTAGATTTGAAACTAATGCCATATTCCCCACAGGACTGTTTCTAGAATTAAGTCTAACACCGCCTGGCAAGGCCTAGAGCACTGCCCGCCACCTACCAGGCAGCAGCAGATACAATTCCCCTTCTCCCCTCTCTCCATCCCTCTCCTCCCTTCATTCATTCCGCTGGTCTTTTTCTTACTGTTCGATAAAATGCTCTGTATTATATATATTTTTAAAAGACTGGAGTCCCAGTAATTTTCCACTTTTATAAAAGTCCATGTTTGAATTCTTAGTATAATATGCAAATAAATACCTATGATTGAAGAAAATAAGGAACAAATTCCATGTAATTATACGCAGGGAGATGGAGGGGGAAGAAAATGTCAAGAGCTTACTCTGTGTCAGGCAAATGCATGAAATGTCACTTAACACTCCAGTGCATGCAAGAAATCATTCTCTTCCCCATCTCATCACATCTCATTGCATAAGGAAACTAATGCCCAGTTTAAGTTACCAAAGCTCAAACTGTTCCCAAACTGTAGGTTTGGGACTAGAACCCAGATCTTACTTCATTGCCCTCCAGTACCGCCCACGGATTTTCACTCTGGAGAGAGGAGCATAGCTTTTGCTGCCTGACGAGAAGGGACGAGTCAGGGTGTGGAGTGGGGGACTGTCTGCACCGCCCAGAGGACTTTCTCAAATCATACTCGTGGCACTCTGTTCCCTACCTGTCATAGGAAGGCACGGCTTGGTAATATGTCATATTCTTCAAGTATGTTGGGGTAGAACAAAAAGTTGAATATATTGTTCTCTGATATACTGCTTAGATATGAAGTTACAGAAATCATTATATCAAATTAAATCCATACATGGATGTGAACTCTTAAAAAGTATTTTGACAATCTAATTTTTTATTACTCCTAAGCAATTTAGAAATGTTTGGACATTTTTATATGTTCTGTGTATAATAGAAGTAAATACTGTAATATATTTTTCAGGTTATAACTAAGCTGTTAATGACAGTAGAATAACAGAAAAAGTATTTTTTTATTTTAGTTTGCTGTGTTACTTTTATTGAAAATGAAAACTGGCTTATAGTGCTTTTCCACCTAAATTTGATTAATAAAAGAGTTAATTAATGACAAGCCACACATAGCTGTTTCACAAATTTAGTAAAAAGAAGCTATATTGAGGGAAAATTTAACAAAAAAATACGTTAGAACTGTACACTAGCCAGTAAGGTGTGAGGCGGCTAATTGCTCCCTGTCCCTTTCGAAATTACTCGGCCTGAAAAAAGATAGCACTTATTGATCGACTGTGTCGTGAACGTCCCTGTCCCCCTCCTGTGGCACTGGACACGCGCGCTGCACGTGCACAGCGGTGGCCAGGAGCGTCGTGTCTAACCTTTCTTCCACAAGCTCGCGCAAGAACAAAAGTAGGATGGAGCGCTCGCTTCCTTTGTAGAAGAAAAGAGAATGAAATTATTGAAACGTGCAAAATGAATGTCAGTCTCGTGTTTTCTTGACTTCATACTGTGTTTGCTTGTAAGCTCAAAAGAAAAACAAGTTTTTCAAAGAGAAGCACTTCCTGATGGTGTAGCATCAGTTACCTTATATGCCTATATTATTATCAGGTAATGTATTTGTATGCATGTGTACTATTGGAAGCAATGTAAAGCTTAGCTTACATTTGATGATCTGGGGGGAAGTTATTATGTAAACATTATGCAAATTCAGAGTGTGGCCTTCAGTATGATCTTTTTGCTTTATTCCAGGGATGACCTGCTACTCTGGAGAATAGGTGTTTTATTCATCCATGTTGCGTTTTAACTCATAGATTCCGTCCTACCATTTGTGATTTGTCTACAAATATCTGATGTTTTTTCCAACATAGACATTGCAGGGCTAGTTTGGTTTGTCCTGAAGCCAAATCAGTAAAATTAGTGAGAAGTTTTAAAAAAAACATCGTCTAGAGCAAACTTCTCTGAAGGGTGATTTGTAAGTGCTATATATTTCAGAAGTGTACTACCATGTGTATATATTTTGTCTCAAATGAATATAAGTCATTATCACTGATTTTAATTGTGATCTTGGTTGCTTTTATAACTCAGTCAGGAATTTGTGGTATTATAGTATCTAACTATTTATACTGAAGGAATCAGAGCATCCCTATTTGTAGAAGAGAGAGAATTTTGTAGCTGAAGTGACATTTCCTTTGTCACATTATACATTACTTACTCTATGGCTATGTATGCGTTTGTTAAAAAATACGTATACCCCCAAATAATTCTTTGGAAATGTCTTTGCCCTCTCTTTGTTTGACGTTAACATTTATTCCCAAAAGAGCTCTGTTCCAGCTTTTCGTGCAGCTTTGCTGATGGCTCTCTTACAAACGCACCAGCACCCTGTCCTGCCAGAATTCTGAATGCAGGCTTAGCTGCTCCAGCAAGGCTGCTGTTTACTGGCGAGTCCCATTAACATAGCCACCACTCTGGGCTAGATAATGGACTCAAAGGTTAAGAGCAGAGGATCTCAACAGCTCCAATCAGCAGGGCTTTTGCAGGGCTAATTACCTCTTTACTGCGCTGACTCTAATGTGACATGTTTATTGCCTTAACTAACAACTCATTAGCTTAGTTGATGTTTTTGTCAATATTAATTCGTTCATTTAAGCCAAGTCAAAGCTTAAACAAAGATGTCCAGACTGAGAAACGGGCAGCAGAGTGACTTTTGTTTGCTCATCTTTTTTT
>JAPYXV010003671.1:0-12037 GCA_028533065.1 Trachops cirrhosus
CCTTTATTATGTTTAGGTATGTTCACTCTCTTCCCACTTTGCTGAGAGTTTTTATCATAAATGGGTGCTGGATTTTATCAAAAGCTTTTTCTGCATCTATTGATGTGATCATGTGGTTTTATCCTTCATTTTGTTTATGTGGTGAATCCCATTTATTGATTTGTGAATGTTGTACCACCCTTGCATTCCTGGAATAAACCCCACTTGATCATGGTGTATGATCTTTTTTATGCCATTGCTGTACTTGGTTTGTTAATATTTTATTGAGGATTTTAGCATCTATATTCATCAGTGATATTGGCCTATAATTTGCTTTTTTTTGTAGAGTCTTTATCTGGTTTTGGAATTAGGATAATACTGGCCTCATAGAATGCATTTGGGAGCCTTCCCTCCTTTTGAATTTTGTGAAATAGTTTGAGAAGGAGAGGTGTTAGTTCTTCTTGGATGTTTGGTAAAATTAACCTGCGAAGCCATCTGGTTGTGAGCTTTTGTTTGTGGGGAGTTTTTTTTATTACTGCTTCAATTTCACTAGGTATAATCTGGCTATTCAGATTGTCTGATTCTTCCTGATTTAGCTTTAGAAGAGTGTATGTTTCCAGGAATTTATCCATGTCGTCCAGGTTGTCCAGTTTGCTGGCATATAGTTGTTCATAATGTTTTCTTACAATCCTTTGTATTTCTTTGGTGTCAGTTGTTATTTCTCCTCTTTCATTTCTGATTTTATTTATTTGGGTCCTCTCTCTTTTTTTCTTGATGAGTCTGGTTAAACATTTGTCAATCTTGTTTATCTTTTCAAAGAACCAGCTCTTGGATTCATTGATCTTTTGAGTCATTCTTTTAAAGATTTTATTTATTTATTTTTAGAGAGAAGGGAATGGACAGGTAAAAGAGAAAGAGAAAAACATCAATATGTGGTTACCTTTCATGCCCCCCCCCTACTGGGGACCTGGCCCACAATCCAGGCATGTGCCTTGACCAGCCACTCTGGTTCACAGGCCTGTGCTTAATCCACTGAGCTATGCCAGCCAGGGCTTTTGTGTCATTTTTTTAGACTCTATTTCATTTATTTCTACTCTGATCTTAATTATTTCCTTCCTTCTACTCACAGTGGACTTTGTTGTTCCTTTTCAAGTCCCTTTAAGTGTGAAGTTAGATTGTTTATTTGAGCTTTTTCTTATTTTTTTTTTAGATAAGCCTGTAATGGTATGAATTTCCCTCTTACGATTGCTTTCCCAGTGTCCCACAGATATTAGATTGTTGTGTCCTCATTTTCTTTTGTTTCAAGGTATCTTTTGATTTCTTCCTTGATCTCATGGTTGACCCATTCATTGTTTAATAACATGTTATTTAGCTTCCATGTCATTGAATTTTTTCCAGTGTTCTTCTTGTGATTGACTTCTGGTTTTGTAGCATTGTGATCAGAGAAGATGCCTGATATGATTTCAATCTTCTTAAATTTATCGAGATTTGTTTTGTGTCCTAGCATATGGTCTACCCTAGAAAACATTCCATGTGCTCTTGAAAATTTATGTATATTCTGCTGCTTTGGGGTTAAGTGCTCTGAAGAGATCAATTAAGTCCATTTGATCTAGTCTATCATTTAAGGCCACTGTCTCCTTGTTGATTTTCTGCCTGGAAGATCTATCCATTGAGGTCAGTGGGTTGTTAAAATCCCCAACTATGACTGTATTTCTGTTGATCTCTCCTTTTATGTTCATCAAGATTTTCTTTACATATTTAGGTGCCCCTATTTTGGGTGCATAAATGTTTACTAGGGCTACATCCTCTTCTTGGATCATTCCCTTTGTCATCCTGTAGTGTCCTTCTTTGTCTCTTACTATATCTTTGGTTTTAAAATCTATTTTGTTGATATAAGTACTGCTACCCCCGCTTTTTTCCTTTCTGTTTGTATGAAATATCTTTTCCCAACCCTTTACTTTTAATCTTTGTGTATCTTTTGATCTGAGATGGGAATCTTGGAGGAAGCATATATATGGCTCTTGTTTTCTTATCCATTCAGCTACCCTCTGTGTTTTGTTGGAACATTTAAGCCATTTATATTTATGGTGATTATTGATAGATACATATGTAGTGCCGTTTAATTGTTAGACTGTTTTCTTCTGGGGTTTTTTTCCCCTTTCTCTTTTTCTTCCTCTTCTTCTTAAAGCAAGCCCTTTAACATTTGTTGCCATATTGGCCTGGTGTTAACAAAAACTACTTTAGCTTTTTCTTGTCTGGGAATTTCCTTATTTCTCCTTCAATTTTAAATGACAGCCTTGCTGGGTAAAGTAGCCTTGTCTGTAGTTCCTTGCTGATTATCACCTTGAATATTTCAGGCCACTCCCTTCTAGCCTGAAATGTTTCTGATGATTAATTAGATGACAGTAATTGGTGCTCCCTTGTAGGTAACTACCTGCTTTTCTCTGGTGGTTGTTAGAATTCTCTCCTGGTCATTTAACTATGATGTGTCTCAGTGTAGGCCTCTTTGGGTCCAACTTGTTTGGGACTTTCTGAGCTTCCTGGACTTGTACAACTTTTTCCTTCACTGGATTAGGGAAGTTTTCAGTTGTTATGTCTTCAAGTCGGTTCTCAATCCCTTGCTCACTCTCTTCTCCTTCTGGTATTCCCATGATGTAGATGTTTTTACACTTCATGTTGTCCAAGCTCTCCTCATTTTTTAAAATTCTTTTGTCTTTTTGCTGCTCTGCTTTGTTTTTTTCTACCTTGTCTTCCAAAACACTGAATTGATCCTCTGCTTAATCTAACCTACTGTTTATTCCTTCCAGTGTATTATTTATCTCAGATATTGCATTCTTTATTTCTGACTGATCCTTCTTATGATTCCTATGTTTTCGTTCATGCTGTTGAGTATCCTTATAATCATTACTCAAACTCTCTATCTGATAAATTGCTTACTTGCATTTCATCTGGTTCTTTGGAAAATTCTCTTGTTCTTTCATTTGAGGTATATTTCTTTGTCTTTCCATTTGGTTGCTTCCCATTTGGTATTTTCCATCTTAAATGTTAAACTAATCAGCCATTAAGCTGAGCAGTTTTTAATCTAATCTGTTTGTGATTGGCAGTTCAGGTTTAAGCACCACAGGGTGGGGCAGAGTAATTTCTGTGGGTGGGACTATTGCTTCTCCTCAGGCTGATGCCATTTAGAGATGAGTACTCTGCCTGAGAGAGATGGCTCCTGTGCTATGGGGAATGATTCAGCACATGGATCTTGACAGATGTTCCTTCAGTTCTCTCCCCAGAGCCAGCAACCCCAGACTCTAGTCCAAGCGTCTCTAATGCACTCTGACCTCCCTTTGCTGGCACCCCTGGTAAGTGGCTGCAAATGAAATTTTGTGCTTTGGCCCTTTAAAAGGCTCTCTACATCTCCAGCTGTCTTTCCCTGGCAGACAGAACACCTGCTGAATTTTAACAGCTGGATGTTATTTGTGTTCCTTTCCATCTCTGGTGCTGGAGGCTGGGGAACCCAACTTGGGGTTTAGAACTCACACTTCTCAGAAGGAACCACCCCCCACCCAGCTGCTGAAATATCTCTCTGGCACTTCAGCAGCGGCCTGTGGGAGTCCAGCCAGCCCTCTTACATCGCTCTCCCTATCAGTCGCATTGTGCTGAAGTGTTTTCTTCTGTCTATGGTTGTAAGTCTTCTCTCCAGCTAGTGTTGAGTTGGGTATTCAAGACGATTTCTCTGCAATTTAGTTGTAATTCCAGATTGGTCCTGGGAGGAGGTTAGTGTAGCTTTCTCTCACTCTTCCATCTTGGATCTATGGTTGTTTCATAGTATTTAGTTCTCTTTTTTTGTAATTAACTTTTTATTTTGAGTATTTTTCACATCATCATCTTATTCTTTCTTACAGGTATCTTCAAAAGTTTGATGTAGTGTGTCAGTAGTGGCTTCAGAAATTATAATGTTGACTCATTCTTTTATTTACAAGAATTTGGTTTTTCATAGTATTTAGTTCTTAAAATTTACCCCTGAATTCTGATTCAGTGGCATACAATAATTTTTATGTAATATATTTTCATTTTCTTTCAGTTCAAAATACTTTCTAATTTCTTTTCAATTTTTATTTAAGTAATTGGTTACATAGAAATGTAAATGTTTGCAGAAATTGGGGAACTCTCCAGATGTCTTCCAGTTATTAATTTTAAATTTAACTTCATTGTGGAAAAATGCTTGTTTTGCATCCCAGAATATGTATGTTCTATCTTTCTAAATGTTCCATGTGCACTTGAAAAAAATGAATATTTTTTGCTGTTGTTGGTTGCCATGCTCTATAAATATCAGTTAGGTTAAATAATAGCATTTTTAAGTGTTCTCTGTTTTATCTGATTTTCTGATTGTTCTAGCAATTATTGAGAGTGGTATTGGAATCTGTGACTTACACTTGTGCATTTGTCTCTTTCTCCTACCAGTTTTGTCAGTTTTTGTATCATGTATTTTGATGCAATTATTAGGTTCATAAACATTTACAATGATTATTTCCTCTTGATGAACTGACTACCTTATTATTATAAAAATATCTTCTTTATCCTCATAATATTTTTCCTCTGAAATCTACTTTGTAGATATTAATACAACCACTCCAGCTGTCTGTTTTTTAAACAGTTTTCTTGAGATATAACTCACATACCATATCATTAACCCATTGAAAGTAAAACTTTAATGATGTTGGTATATTATATTATTATAAAATATATAGAAGATAAAATTTGCCATTGAATATTGTTAATTTTCTTCAAGTACATCCACAATGTTGTGCAATCATTACCACTATTTCCAAAAATTTTATCATCCCAAACAAAAACTTTTTAACCACTAGGGAATAGCTCCCACTGCTTCCTTCCCCATAGGCCCTGGTGACCTCCAGTTTATTTTCTTTCTTTATTAAGTTGTCTAATCCAAATATTTCATATAAGCAAAATAAAATATTTGTCCTTATTTGTATGACTTACTTCACTTAGCATAATCTTTATTTGTTTTTTAATTTATTGAATTTATTGGGGTGACATTGGTCCATAAAATTACACAGGTTTCAAGTGCACAATTCTATAACACATTGTCTGTATATTCTTATGTGTGTTGGCCACCCCAAGCCAACTCTCCTTGCATCACCATTTATTAACACCCTTACCCTCTTTTATCTCCCTTTACCCCCTTTCCCTCTGCTAATCACCATATTGTTAACTATATCTATGAGGTTTTTTCCCTTAATCCCTTCACCATTTTCACCCAGTGCCCCAACCTTCTCCCCTCCGATAGCCATCAACTGGTTCGGTGTATCTAAGAGCCTGTTTCTATTTTGTTTGTTGTCTTATTTTGTTCATTAGAGTTCACATATAAACAAAATAATATGGTACTTGTTTTTCTCTGACTTATTTCACTTAGAATAATTCTCTCTAAGTCCATTCATGCAATTATATGAGATGAGATTTCCTTCTTTTTAAAAGGATGAGTAGTATTCCATTGTGTAAATATACCACAGCTTTTTTATCCACTTATCTACTAATGGGCACTTGGGCTGATTCCAGATTTTGGCTATTGTAAATAATGCTACAGTGAACATAGTGGTGCATATATTCTTTGGAATTAGCATTTCAGGTTTCTTTGGTTATATTCTTACAAGTGGGATTACTGGGTCATAAGGCAGTTCCATTTTTCACATTTTTGAGGTAACACCATACTGCTTTACATAGTGGCTTCACCAATCTGCATTCCCACTAATTGTACACAGGGTTCCCTTTTCTCTACATCGTCACTGACACTTGTTTTTTTTTTTTATTTACTGATGATAGTCATTGTGACAGGTGTGCAGAGATATCTCATTGTGGTTTTAATTTGCATTTCTTTGATGATTAGTGATGTTGAGCATCTTTTTATATGTCTGTGGGCCATCTGTATGTCCTCTTTGGAGCACTGCCTATTCAGGCCCATTTTTTAGTTTGATTGGCTTTTTGGGTGATGTGTTTTATAAGTTCTTTATAAATTTTGGACATTAAACCCGTATCAGTTGCATCATCAAATGAGTTCTTACATGCAGTGGGTTGTCCTTTCATTTTGTTGATGCCTTACTTTGCTGTGAAAAAACTCTTTAGTTTGATATAGTCATACTTGTTTATTTTTTCTTTGTTTCCCTTGCCCCAGGAGATATATCAGAAAAAATATGCTACATGAGATTTTTGAGAAACACTTTGCCCATGTTTTTCTTTAAAAATTTTATGGTTTCAATCTAACATTTAAGTCTTTAATCCATTTTGAGTTTATTCTTCTATATGATATAAGAAGGTGGTCTACTTTCATTTCTTTGTGCATAATATTTTCAATGTTCATCTATGTTGTGGCATGTATCAGAACTTGATTCCTTTTTATGGCTGAATAATATTCAATTGTATGTATATACCCCATTTTGTTTTATCCATTCATTTATTAACAGACACTTGGATTATTCACACTTTTTGGATATTTTTGAATAACGCTGAAGCACATACTGGAATACAGGTATCTGCTCAAGTCCCCGCTTTTAGTTCCTTTGGCAAGATATCTAGGAAGATTGTAGTTGGCTCATATGATAGTTCTATGCTAAACATTTTGGGGAATTGACAAACCTTTTCCATAGTAGCTGCACCATTTCCTATTTTCATGATCACTGTACCAGAGTTCCAAGTTCTACACATGCTCACCAACACTTATTTTCAGTTTTTGTGGTACTCATCCTTGTAGGTTTTGAATGATTACTTGTATTTTTATTTACATTTCCCTAATTACTAATGTTAAGCATACTTTTATGTGTTTACTAGCTATTTTCATATCTTTTTAAGCAAAATATATATTTATGTCCTTTGCTTAATTTTTAATTTTATCATTTGTCTTTGTTGTTTTTTCTTGATCTATTGATGACAGCCATCTGGCTGGCCTGAGGTGGTACCTCATTGCAGTTTTAATTTGCATCTCTCTGATGATTAGTGACATTGAACATTTTTTTAAGTGTGCCTATTGGCCATCTGTATGTCCTCCTTTAAGAAGCACCTATTACGGTGTTTTGCCCATTTTAAAAATTGAATTGTTTGTTATTTTGGTGTTGGGTTGTGTAAGTACTTTATATAGTTTGTAAGTTATCCAGTATCAGGTATATCATGAACAACTATGTCTTCTTATACAGTGGGTTCCCTTTTCATTTTGCTGTGCAGAAGCTTTTTAGTTTGATATACTTCCATTTGTTTATTTTTTTCTTTGTCTCTCTTGCCCTAGGAGATATATTGCAAAAATATTGCTATGCGAGTTATCTGACATTTTACTGCCTATGTTTTCTTCTAGGATTTTTATGGTTTCATAACTTAACACTTAAGTCTTTTATTCATTTTGTGTTTATTCTTGTGCATGATATAAGTAGGTCATCTAGTTTCACTTTTTTTGCCAGTCCAATTTTCCCAACATCATTTATTGAAGAGACTGTTATTATTCCATCATATGCCCTTCCTTCCTTTGTCAAATATTAATTAACAACAAAGTGTAGACTAATTTCTGAGCTCTTTGTTCTGTTTCATTGATCTAAATGCCAGTTCTTGTACCAATACCAGGCTGTTTTGATTACAGTGGCTTTGTAGCATGGTATGATATCTGGTATTGTATTCCCCTTAAGTTTGTTCTTCTTTCTTAAGATTCCTGAGGCCATTCAGGGTCTTTTTTGATTTCATATAAAATTTTTAAATCTTTGCTCTGGACCTCTGAAATATGTCATTAGTATTTTAATAGGCATTGTGTTGAATCTATAGATTGCCTTGGGAAGAATGGACATTTTAATGATGTTAATCCTTCCAATCTATGAATATGGTATATGCTCTCACTTATTTGTATCTTCCTCTTTGTTTCTTAAGTGTTCTATAGTTTTCTGAATACAGGTTTCTTACCTCCTTGGATAAATGTATTTCTAGGTACCTTATATTTTGTTGTTGCTGCAATGGTAAATGAGATTGTTTTCCTCTTTTTATTTCTGAGAGTTCATTTTGGTATGTTTAAAGTGCACTAATTTCTGTATATTACTTTGGTATCCTCCTACTTTGCCAAAATCATTTATTAAATCTAGTAGTGTTTTTTTTTTCATGGAGTCATTAGGGTATTCGTTGTACAAAATCATGTCATCTGCAAATAATGACAGCCTTACTTCCTCCTTTCGAATTTGAATGCCATTTATTTCCTCTTGCCTAATTGATATGGTTAGGTCTTTCAGTACTATGTCGAATAAGAGTGTTGAAGGTAGACATCCCTGTCTTGTTCCCGATCTTAAAGGAACACTTTTAGTTTCTGCCCTTTGAGTATGATTTTGGCTATATGTTTTTCATATATGGCCTTTAATATGTTGAAGAATGATCTCTCTATTCCCACTTTGCTTAGAGTTTTAATCACAAATGAGTGATGGATGTCATTGAATGCTTTTTCTGTATCTATTGGTGTGATAACATGATTTTTATTTTCATTTTGTTTATATAATATATCCCATTTATTGATATGCCAATGTTGTATTATCCTTGCATTTCCAGAATAGATCCCATTTGTTCATGGTGTATGCTTTTTTTTAATGTATTGCTGGATCCAACGTGCTAATATCTGGTTGAAGATTTTGGCATATATGTCCATCAGAGATATTGGCATATTATTTCTTTCTTTGTAGTGACTTCATCTAGTTTCGAAATTAGGAGATGGTTGGCCTTGCAAATGACCTTGGAAGTCTTTTTTCCTCTTGAAATTTTTGGAATAGTATGTTAGTTCTTATTAAATATTAGGTAAAATTTACCTATGAAGCCATCCAGTCCATGACTTTAGTTTGCTGGAAAGTTTTATTTACTGCTTCAATATTATTAGTTGTTACCATTCTAATCAGGTATTCTGATCCTACCTGATTGTGTTTTGGAGGGTTGTGTTTTTAGGAATTTGTCCATTTCACCCAGGTTGTCCAGTTTGTTGGCATATAGTTATTCATAGTATTTTCTCATAATCCTTTGTATTTCTGTGATTTCAGTTGTTACTTCATCTCTGATTTCATTTATTTGGGTTCTCTCTCTTTGTTTCTTGGTAAGTCTGGTTAAAGATTCATCAATCTTATTTATCTGTTCAAGTAACCAGCTTTTTGTTTCTTTTGTCTTTTGTATTTTTTTTTAGTCTCTCTTTCATTTGTTTCGGCTCTTATATTTATTATTTCCTTTTTTCTCCCCACTCTGGGTTTTTCTTGTTGTTCTTTTTTTCATTCTCTTAGGTGTAGAGTTAGATTGCTTAT
This sequence comes from Trachops cirrhosus, assembly GCA_028533065.1. Classification (NCBI taxonomy): domain Eukaryota; kingdom Metazoa; phylum Chordata; class Mammalia; order Chiroptera; family Phyllostomidae; genus Trachops; species Trachops cirrhosus. The sequence goes on from JAPYXV010003671.1 coordinate 9,288, forward strand.
TTGAGATTTGTCTTACTCCTTGAGGTAAGCTTGTAATGCTATGAACTTCCTTCTTAGGACTGTTAACTGTGTCCCATAGATTTTGGGTTATTGTGTGTTCATATTTATTTGTTACCAGGTAGTTTTTTATTTCTTTCTTGACTCACTGGTAAACTATTCATTATTTAATAACATGCTATTTAGCCTTTCAAGTGTTTCAGTATTTTGAGGGTTTTTTTAATTGTAGTTGGTTTTTAGTTTCATGCCATCGTGATTCAAGATGCTTCATATGATTTCAGTCTTCTTAAATTTGCTAAGACTTACCTTGTGCCCTAAATGTGGTCTGTCTTTGAGAATGTTTCATGCACAGCTGAGAATAATGTATATTCTGCTACTATGGGATAAAATTTTCTATAAATATTAATTAAATTCATATGATCTAATGAGTCATTTAAGATCTCTGGCCCTGGCTGGTTTGACTCAGTGGATTGAGCACTGGCCTGTGAACCAAAGGGTCACAGGTTCAATTTCCAGTCAGGACACATGCCTGGGTTGTGGGCCAGGTCCCCAGCAGTGGGTGCATGAGCGGCAACCACACACTGATCACTGATGTTTCTCTCCCTCTCTTTCTCTCACCCTTCCCCTTTCTCTAAAAGAAATAAAGTTCTCAGTTTCCTTGTTGATTTTATATATGTCCATTGATATCAGTGGAATGTTAAATTCCCCTTTATGATTGATTATATTGCTGTTGATCTTTTTTCTTAAAGTTCGCAAACTGTATTTTTTATATATTCAGGTGCTTCTATATTGGATACATATAATTTTATCAGGGTTATGTCCTCTTGTTGGATTGATTTTTTAGTATTATGTATTGACCTTCTTTTTTAAAGATTTTTATTTATTTATTTATTTATTTATTTATTTATGTATGTATGTATTTATATATTTATTTTTAGAGAGGGAAAGAGAAGGAGAAAGAGAGGGAGAGAAATATCACTGTGTGGTTACCTATCAAGCACCCCCCACTGGGGACCTGGCCTGCAACCCAGGCATGTACCTTAGACTGGAAATCAAACTGGTGACCCTTTGGTTTGCAGGTCAGCACTCAATTCACTGAGCCACACCAGCCAGTGCTCCTTGTCTCTTCTTGTGGCCTTTGTTTTGAAATCTATTTTGTCATATATAAGCAATGTTACCACAGCACTTTTTACTTTCATTTGCATGGAATATTTTCCTACATCTCTTCACTTTCAGCCTGTGCATATCTTTTGTTCTGAGATCTCTTATAGATCTGGGGTCTCTTGTAGAAAGCATATATGAGTCATGTTTTCTTATCTGTTCAGCTACCCCATGTCTTTTGATTGGAGCATTTAATTCATTTACATTTAATGTTATCATTGATAGATGCTTTTTTAAATTCTTTTTGCTCCTATTACTCTCATTATTTCTTCTTCTCTTTATTCAGTCCTTTTAACATTTTCTTGCAATGGTTTGTAGGTAATGAATTTCTTTAGTCTTTTTTGTCTGGTAAGCTCTTTATTTCACCTTCAATTTTAAATGATAGCCTAACTGGAAAGAGTAATCTTTGTTATGGATCCTTGCTTCACAGTACTTTGAATATTTCATGCCAATCCCTTCTGGCTTGAAGTGTTTCTGTTGAGAAGTCACCTGAAAGCATTATGAGAAGTTTCTTGTAGGTAACTGTTTTTCTCTTGCTGCCTTTAAGATTCTTTCTTGCCATTTTAATTATGATGTGTCTAGGTGTGGGTCTTTTTGGGTTCATCTTTATTGGGACTCTCTGCACACCCTGAACTTGTGTGCATTTTTTCCTTTGCCAGATTAGCAAAGTTTTCTGTCATTATTTCTTCAAACAGGTTCTGTATTTCTTGCTCATTTTCTTCTACTTCTGATACTGCAATGATGTGGATGTTTTACATCTCATGTTGTCTCAAAGTTTCCTTAAATTATTCTCATTCTTTTAAATACTTTCCCCTTTTTTGCCATATGTATCAAGTGTTTTTTTCAACCTTGTCTTCCAACTCAATGATTCAATCCTCTGCTTGATCCACTTTTAATTCCTTCCAGTGTATTCTTGATATCATATGTGGTATTATTCTTTTCAGCTTGGTACTTATTTGTGATTTCTATGTCTTTTATCATGTTGTTGTAGTTCCCATTGTAATGCTCAGTAGTTTTTCTGAGCATCCTTGATAATCATTGATTTGATTATCATTGATGTGATAAATTGCTTACCTCTATTTCACTCAGCTCTTTTTCTGAAGATTCCACTTGTTCTTTGGGGTTTGTTTCTTTATCTCCCCATTTTGGCTCTTTCCTTGTATTGGTATGTATGTATTAAATTGAACTGCTATGTCTCCCAGTCTTAATGCTATTGCCTAGTATAATAAGTATCCTGTGGAACCTAGTCATACAGTCCTTTTGTTCTCCTAAGCTGGATGCTCTAGGAATGTCCCTTGTGTGAATTACATGGACCCTTCTGTTGTAATTGGGCCTTGATTCCTGTTGGCTCTTTTGTGGGTGGGATCAACCTGCAGGCTGGCTAACTACAAGACTCAGCCTGGAGCACATTGTACAAACTGTTGCACTGGTGATAACAGAACAAAACAAGGCAAAACAAGATAAAAATAAAAGAAAAACAATAACAACAAAAACGATTCCCAACAAAGAATAAAATAAAACAAGAGGGGAATCCAAGATGGCAGCTAAGTAGCAGTCAGCTCAATCCATCTGCTGTCAGACACAGTCTGGAT
>JAPYXV010003672.1:0-12036 GCA_028533065.1 Trachops cirrhosus
GAACTCCTTTGTAGATGACTGTGCCCTTATCTCTTGCTGCTTCTAGGATTCTCTCCTTCATTTTCACCTTGGCTAATGTAATGATGATGTGCCTTGGTGTGTTCCTCCTTGGGTCCGACTTCTTTGGGATTCTCTGAGCTTCCTGGACTTCCTGGAAGTCTATTTCCTTTGCCAGATTGGAGAAATTCTCCTTTATTATTTGTTCAAATATCTTTTCCACTTGTTGCTCTTCCTCTTTTCCTTCTGGTACCCCTATAATTCGGATGTTGGAATGTTTAAAGAAGTCCTGGAGGTTCCTAAGCCTCTCCTCATTTTTTTCAATTCTTATTTCTTCATTCTTTCTGATTGTATGTTTTTTTCTTCCTTCTGGTCCACTCCATTGATTTGAGACCCAGTTTTCTTTCTATCAGTACTGGTTCCATGTGCATTTTTCTTCATTTCACTTAGTGTAGCCTTCATTTTTTCATCTAATTTGCAACCAAATACAACCAATTCTGTGAGCATCCTGATCACCTGTGCCTTCAACTGTGCATCTGATAGGTTGGCTATCTCTTGGTCACTTAAAAGTATTGGCTCTGGGGCTTTCATTTGTTCTTCCATTTGAGCCATTTTTTTTGGGGGGGGGGTCTGGTCGTGCCTGTTATGTATGAGGGGCGGAGCCATAGGTGTTCACCTGGGCTCTTTGTATTTCTGTGGAAGAGAAAAGAAAGTTATTATATTTTTTCTTTCATTTATAATTTATTGAGTCTCCTCATTTTTCTCAGGTTAAAGGTTCGATTGTTTATCTTTAATATGCCAGCTCTTAATTTTGTTGACCTTTTCTATAGTTTTTCTGGTCTCCATTTCATATTTATTATGCTCTGATAATCGTTATTTCCTTCCTTCTGCTAACTTTGGACTTAGTTTTTCTTTGTCTATTTCCTTGAGGTATTAAGTTGGGTTGCTTGACATGTCTTTTTTCTTAGCATAGACATTTATTGCTATAAACCTCTCTTAAAACTACTTTTGCTGCATCCTGTAAGTTTTGGTATGCTGTGTTTCCATTTTTATTAGAATAAAGTTTTTTTGTTTTTTTTTTACAGTAGTTCCTGCCCTTATTCATGATTTCTTGGTTTCAGTTACCCATAGTCAACTGTGGTCCAAAAACATTGAGTGGAAAATTTTAGAAATATACAGTTTATAAGTTTCAAATTGCATGCCCTTCTGAGTAATATGATGACATCTCATGCCGTCCTGCTCCATCCCACTTGGGACGTGAATTAACCCTTTGTCCGGCATGCCCGCACTGTACATGCTACTTGCCTACTAGGCACTTGGTAGCTGTCTTAGCCATCAGATGCACTTTTAAGGTATTGCAGTGCCTGGGTTCTTTTACTTGATGTTGGCCCCAAAGCACAAGAGTAGTGATGCTGGCAATTAGGATGTGCCAACAAGAAACTATAGGGTGTATGTATGTATAGGAAAAAACAGTAGGGTTTGGTACTACCAGCCATTTCAGGCACCTTCTAGGGGACTTGGAACATGTTCCCCACAGATGAGGGAACTAAGGAGGGACTCTGATCATTGTTATTCCCTTCATGATTTCTTCTTTGACCCATTGTTTATTCAGGAGTATATTGAGTAATTTCCACATATTTGTGAATTTTCAGCTTTCTTCCTGTTACTGCTTTCTACCATTTTCATACCATTGTGGTTGGAAAAGATATTTGGTATGATTTCAGTTTTCTAGAGTTTACTAAAACTTTTATTTGACTTCTTATTCGACCTGTCTTGGAGAGAATTCTGTGTGCATTTGAGGAAAATGTGTTCCACTGCTGTTATAATATATTTGTTTGGCCCATTTGATATAAAGCATGGTTCAGGTTCAATGTTTTTGTTGATTTTCTGTCTAAATGATCTAGCCACTGTTAAAAGTGGGCTAGAGCCCTGGCTGGTGTGGCTCAGTGGATTGAGCACTGGCCTGTGAACCAAAGGGGCGCACACTCAATTCCCAGTCAGGGCACAAGCCTGGGCTGTGGACCAGGTCCCCAGTAGGGGTCGCATGAGAGGCAACCACACATTGATGTTTCCATCGCTTTCTCCCTCCCTTCCCCTCTCTCTAAAAATAAGAAAATTAAAAATTAAAAATCTTTAAAAACATTTTTTAAAGTGGGCTAGAAAAGTGGGCTAAAAGTCCCTTGCTATTATTGCATCATCATTTCCCCCTTTCTCCCTTTATCATTATCATTTCTCCCTTTAGATCTGTTAGTATTTTCTTAATATATTTAGGTGCCCCAAGGTCGGGTGCATGGTATATTTACAGTTGTATCTTCTTGACCAATGGACACCTTTGTCATTATATAATGACTTTCTTTGTCTTGTTACCATTTTGGCTTAAAGTGTATTTTTTCTGATAGTTACCCCTGCTCTCTTTCGGTTTTTACTTGCATGAGTATCTTTCCTTCCCTTCACATTCAGCCTATGTGCATTCTTAAAGCTGAAATGAGTCTCTTGTAGGCAGCATATAATTGGGTCTTAAAAAAAAATCCATCCAGCTACTTTGCCTTTTATTTCAGAGTTCAATCCATTTACATTTAATTATTGGTATGGATTTCTAATGCCATCTTACTGTTTCATCTATTCTGTAGTTTCTTTGTTCCTTCCAGCCTTGCCACCTTGCTTTGTAAATTAATGATTTTCCATTGCGGTATGCTTTGATTCCCTTCTCTTTATCTTTTGTGACTCCACTGTAAGATTTTTGTTTTATGGTTACCATGAGGCTTACATAAAACATTTTATAGCTGTAACAGTCTATTTAATGCTGATAATAATTTACCCTTGATCGCACATAAAAACTCCACCCTTTTACTCCCGAATTTTTGATGTCATAATTTACGTGTTCTATATCGTGTATACTTTAATAAATTATTGTGACTAGAGATATTTTTAATACTTTGTCCTTCAACCTTTCTACTGGATGGAGTTAAGTGGTTAACACATCCCATATTATAGTATTAGAGTATTCTGAATCTGACTATATACTTACCTTAACCAGTGTGTGGTGCATTTTGTTTTCATGCTGCTAATTAGAATCCTTTCATTTCAGCTTGAAGAACTCCTTCAGCTTTACTTATAAGTCTGGTGGTGACGAGCTCTCTCAGCATTTGTTAGGGAAAGTCTACTGCACCTTCATTTCTGAAGAACAACTTTGCTGGGTAAAGTACTTGGTTGGCAGGGTTTTTCCCCCTCTCAAACATATCATTGAAATATATCATTTCAATCTCTCTTGGCCTGCAACGTCTCTGCTGGGAAAATCTGCTGATAGCCCTATGTAGGTTCCTTTGTATAAGGTAACTTTTTTCCTCTTTCTGCTTTAAAGTTCTGGTTTTGATTTTAGAAAACTTAATGATGTTTTGGAGAAAAGCATGTGACTGAAATTTTGGAGTGCCTTTTGTTTTCATAAACTTGAGTGTCCAAATCTCAGGTTTGAGTTCTCAGTTATCATTTCCTTAAACACGCTTTCCACCCCTTTCTCCTCTCGTCTCTGACTCCAGTGATATCCATATCGTTTCTCTGTAGTGTCCTGTCAGTCCCGAAGGTATTTTTATTCCTTTTCATTCTTTTCTTTTTACTCCTCTGATTGGATAATTTCAACTGATTGTGTGCACACAATCAGTATGTGGTAGCTATGATAACTTCCAAAACCTTGGTATCCCCTTCTGTAGGTTAGACAAAGCTTGATTTTCTTACCTCTTTGGTAGAAATGTCCACACACTTGTTCTCTGGTTCAGCATCAAACTATGACCCCAGTTCTTCCTAAGACTTCGGTAAGGTCATCCACTCTGCTACTATGATTCCTATAAGTCTAGTCTCACAGGGGTTGGTAAATCTTTTTCTGTAAAGGGCCAGATATTAATATATGAGGCTTTGGAAACCGTACAATTGTTTTCTCATATTCTTCCTTTAAAAAAAGACCTTTCAACCCTTTAAATAATGTCAACCCCATTTTAGCTCATGGGCTACAGTTTGCCAGCCGCTGATCTCCAGGATTAACAGAGGACGATTAAGTCCTGAAACAGCTTTCATGTGGAGTAGGTAGAGCTTTCAATTTGCTAAGTTGCCTACATTACCCTTTCAGTTGTCAGTTTCATTAAAGTGGTACACAACTTGAAACAATGAAGAAACTTCCCAAGGTGTGTCAAAGAGGGAGGGTAAGTAGGTAGTTAAATGCAGAAATACTTATCTGACGAGCCTTCTAAAGCAGTAAGTGATGAAGGGAAAACATAAAATATCCCAGAAAAATCAGTGTTTTAGAAGCAGCACAGAACATCGCTCGTGTAACAAATATTTAGAAGTATTTATTGGGCATCTCTGTGGGCAGGCACTGTTCCCAGTGATGGAATTTTAGAGTTCAGAGGACCTTAGGAATTATCTGGTCCCATGCCCTTATTTCATGGATGAAGATTCTAAGGCCCAGAAACTTAAAATAACTTGGCTAGTTTCATTCAGAATTAAATGTGGCAGTCTTTTTTTTCTTTTTGTCCTTTAAACTTAGCACTTATGTATGCTCTAAAATGTTCGTTGAAGGCAACTTATTAATGGAAACCTACTATTCTCTTGAGCACCTCTTTAAACCATCTATTAAATCTGGTAAAATAATACAGTATAACTGTTTTTTAAATCTATTGAAAATCCCTTCATTTCTTTGCTGCGTGCTCACACTTGCAGTGTGTGAGAGTGGGCTAATGAGCAGCGGCTGCCCTGACCACCTTCCTCTCTCCTTTCCTGTACGGCTCCATTGCCTCCAGGTCCGCCCGTTTCTCTCTGTCCGTGCTCTCCCTTCTCTCGCCCCTACTGCCACCTTGCTGCTCGCAGTGGCTGTCTTTCTGCTCTGCCCTTCCCACTTCACTTCCTCCGAGTGTACCTGCATCCACATCTTCTTAAAACCAAGCTCAAGTCAGATCACTGCCTCCAACCCCTCCCCCCAAGGTTCTGGACATTTTAACAAATCTTAACTTGACTATACATTAAAGTTCCAGTGCTTAGCCTGGTTCCTCAAACCTAAGCCTACCTTCTTTCTCCCCAGTTGTAGTCACCATTATTATATTGTTTCCTCTGATGCTCCCTGCAAGTTGTTCCTGGCCCTTCGCTAGGTACGCCCCACGTTTAAGCCTTTGCTCAGGCCTTCCTCTCCATGGGAAATGCCCTTTCATCCATCACAGCCTGCAGAAATCCCATTCATCCTCCATGTCCTCTGCCCCGGGCCCCTGCCCTGCTGTCCTCTCCATTTGCCCAGCACTTGCTTCTGCTTTCTTACAGCTGGAACCAAAGTTGACCTTCTATTAGATCACTTGGGTGGATGACTTAATTCTTCTACTGAAAGTAAGTTACCCATTCTGCAAGTACAATAAGAAGTAGTTTTTTTACGTTAAAACACCAAATTTATTGCATAATATTGAACTATATGCACACACATAGAAAATAAACATTTCATATAACTATATCTTTTTTTTAATCTTATATTATAAAGACTGAAAAACTACCAATTCAGCAATTGTAGTAAGTTTTAAAAACAAGAAACAAAAGCAAAAATCTACACTCCTTCATTGAGACTGATACTATATCATGGTTCATAAATACTTTATTTTATATAAATAAGTCTTTTCTCTAATGACTAGGAATTTAAAATTAAGTTGACATGGATTCTTTGATCATATAGAATTTTCTTACCCCATGATGAAGAAGGTTGAACATGTCCTTACTTTTGAGATACATGTTTGCTTTAAACACAATCCCCCATGAAATCCCACTGTAAACAAACATTTCAAATGCAATAAACAAAATTTCTATAATAAAGAATGTCCTTAAGTCTTAGTAGTTAGGGCTGAAAAAATCTGAGTAGAAATTTTATAGTTTAAATAGAATTTCTTTTTTAAAAAGTAGATTGCATGCATCCAGTAGGAGAGAGGAGGAAGGAAGCATCAAGTCAGGTAACAAATAATGGGACAAAGTGGCAGGAAAGTGAAGTAGGGGAGGGAGAAGATGGGAAAATGCAAAAAGACAGGGAGGGAGGAAAGAGAAAGTAGTAGAGGACAGAGCAAGAAATTTATTATTTCTACTTTTCTTGGAGAAGGTACTCTTAGAAAAAATTAATTCTACTTGCTCCAAAAGCAAGGTAAGAGAAGAGGCTGGGCCTGTCGCCTCCCCTTGTTGTCCATGGAACTTGGCTGAACAACAAAACCACCTTAGGCTCAGCTGCCACTCTAAGCAGCTCTGCACATTTTTAAGGAGACCCTGGAACAGGCAGAGCCATGGAGAGATTGCTAATCCTTCAAGAACCATTTTAAAAAGCAAGATACGTTCACAAAGGCTCCCATAATTTCTCAAGAGTTCAGCCAAAGTAATGGACCTGGATTCAGTTTGCTGGAACTGGGAATTTCTGAAGTAGTCATTTCTTCCTGAGTCCTCAGAATCGGCTGCAACAAGCCAGGGGCACTTCCAAGGCTGCAGAGAGAGGAGACATTCTGCATGTGCAGCTAAGAAAGGACAGATCCGTCAAAGTCATTCTTGCAGAGAGAATGACAAGAGAAGAAATTCGGACAGGAAGCAGTGTGAGGAAAATCAGGACTGAAAGACATCTGGGAAATGAGAGTTTAAAGATCCACTGCCATTTTATCCAGCAGAGTGCAACAGACTCACAAGTGCGAGGAGCACTCAGTGATTTGGTTTAAGAACAAAAACACCTCTCATACAAGAGCCAACTTTTCACCTCATCCCCAACCCCTGATTTTTCGAGAAGGTTGCTTACTGTGTACAACCCCAGAAATACATCAACCAGGTTCAGGATTCAAAAGCTCCCTAACCCACTTATACAATAAAAAAATAGAACTCACTCCCCATGATTTTCTGTATAGGCCTCAATGTGGACACTGAGGAAGGAAGGGGAATCTGGGGCCACCTGGGGAGGTGGGGGACTCAGGCCAAACTAAACCCCTCGTAGTTGTCCAGGGCTTGGGTCAGCCGCGCACTCAGGATCTCTTTGCTGCTGTACTTGGGAAGGTCAAGAAGGTTGTAGCAAGTGTGGGCCACAGGCAAGTACTCCTCTCCACTGGCTGTGGACTGGATGACGATCTGCAGGCTCGCCATGCCATAGATGGGGATCCGGTCGCTGCCTGTCAGGAACACTGGGGAGAAAGGGAATTGGCATTACCAGCCGGCTGGCTCCACCGACAGGGAGCTGCTAGCTGCTCCCAGCAGTCCTCCCGGAATAGAGAGGAAAGCGTGACACCATGTGGCTCGTGTGAGGAGTGCAATCACTTTTATGTCCCAATAAGTGTATCATTAATATTAATATGTGCTCATTCATATGAAGTAAGACACTGCCTTTCAAATCCTCTCTTTTGACTTTCTGTGAATGAGAATGCTATACTATTCACTGGCTAATTTGGGACCCTGATGATACAAACACAAATAATCCACACAATGCTCAAAATGCCCTCAGTCAAACATATGCCCTTATACGTGTTATAAGCCTCCTGATGATCAGACAGGAAAGGGCCTACTGGCACGGGTGAAGAGGAGCTGGCCCCGGGGGACCCGGGAAGCAGCGGTTTGCCTGACCGAGAGGTCTGCTCACATCTGAAGTGCCTAGTGCTTAAACCACCTTGGCTAGTGGGTTTCCATGTGGGGTCTGTTTGCTCTCCTTTTCCTGTCTCTCTCTCTCCATGTTTCTTAACAAAAACTGACAGTGACACTATATAAGACATTTCACTCTTGTGACATACACTGTGACTTAACAAAAAAGGAGGGAGACCCAGCTGTCCTTCCCTGTTTTCTAACACTAGATAACCTTCTCCTGGTTGAACTGCCAAAAATTGCCACATGATAGCATTAGTCAGGGGCACTTTCAAATCACCTGCCATTGCCTGAAACTGCAATATGTAAACATTCTTGCCAAAATCTATAGGGTTAATAAAATTTTCTGTACGTCTAATGGTCTCTGAACAGAAAAAATGTCTTCTTTTAAGGAAATCCCTAGGACCACGAACAGGCTTCTCTCGATTGTCAGAGCCCTACAAGCTCCCCTGGCAAACCTTAACCTGTCATTCGACTCTCATGCCATTGCTTGTGGAGAGCAGAGATACCTGCGCAGAGGAACAGCGGGGCTCTCATTAAGCAACATACAATCCCCACGTCCTCTCGGCCCTGCTCCACAAGAGCGGGAGAATCTGGAGTAAATCATGCATTATTAATATATGCTCATCCTTATAAAGCAAAAGAGACTGCCCCTTATCAAAACCTGTTTTTTTTTAATATGGATAAAATTTTTATACTATTCACTGGCTAATTTCTAACCTTGATTATACACTGACACAAGATTTCAAAGATTCTTAAAAGGTTGAATTCATTCATGTAAATTAGACCTCCTGCTCCTCTCCAGGTGCCTTTTCCCCTTCTCGAATGTCATCCAGGTGGTCACAAAGGACCAAATAATTTCTTTTATATGAAATGTCCAGAAGAGGCAAATCCAGAGACAGAAAGCAGATTGGTGAGGCAGCAGCAAATGGGAAATGATTGCTAATGAGTATTGGCCGCCTTCTTGAGGTGATGAACATGTTCTAAAATTGCTAGTTTTGCAACCCAGTGAATACACTACAAACCACTGAATAGTGCCCTTTGAATGGGTCAATTGTGTGATATACGAATAATACCACAATTATAATTATAAAGCTATTATAAATCACATCTCCCAAGTTATATTGGCAAATGACACTTCGTAATATTTTCAAAAGGCTAGAGAGAGAAGGGAAGTTAATCCAGTTAGATTGCATCAATGTGGTACAGGAATCACTCACACAAAAACAGCTAGTGTTTTTAGAGTAACTGAAGATTGCTCCTCTTCTTTCTTTCAGGCAGCCCCTTGTCTTAGGCAACAACTATGGATTAACAGCCTGTGTTGCACCTGAGATATCATTAAGACCAAAGCATACACATTTATTTACTGATTACCACTTAGAAGAGTTAGAACTTTACCTATAGAGTCTATCATCCTATACAGCATCCAAAAGTAAAATGTGGACAAATGCCATATTGAGAATCCTGATACTCACAGAGAAACTTCTTCTTTTTTTCCAGTGGAAACTCATGAAATGTTTCCCAAAATAGTTTCACAGTGGGATGTGTGGCTGAGTAATCCCCCTTGTAGACGGCAGTCTGCCCCAAGAGACAAAAAGGAAAAAAGTTTTACAGAAGATTATAGTGGACATTTTATACACATCTTTCATTTGAGAGTAAGAAATAAGCACTAAGGCACAGGAGGCCTCCACATGCCTCGAAGGAGACCAGGCTCTGGGCACACCTGCCGAGGCCGCCGCTGCTTCCTTGGAGGGCAGCAACAGCACTTTTATGCTTACCTCTTCTAGTTCCTCCCAGTTGTAGTTGCTATTGCCCACCATCATGGCCCTCAATTCCGAAGGCTGGAAGAGCTCAAGCACTTTGCCACCACACACCTTTAGGAAGCCGCTGGAGAATGCTGTGTACCATTCGTGAACTGAGATTTGGAAGATATAATTCACGTAGGCATCTACAAATTCCTGCCTGTCAGAAAACCAAAGAAACAGAATATGCTTAGCCCAAAGTCTTGTAGAGTTTATCCAGTTCCCCTTTTACACTGAGGTTACAAGTGATGAAAGTGGAATTTCATCAAGTTTTCATACCAGGAGGCACCCTGAGGCATTAAGTAGGTCACCGCCCAGCCCCAGGGTTCCAACAAAGAGTGTCGGGTGAGCTGGTGGCCGAGAAGGCAGGGAGGCAGCGGGAGGAGGCCAGGGAGGCAGAGCCACACTACTGAGTGCTTTACCTGAGGCACTCGCTCCAGTTTCCACCTTGTTTATTGCCCTGCTTAAAATTTAGTTTAGAAAAAAAAAAACTTGCTCTGCTTAAAAGAAAAAGTCTAAGATAATGGTTCTAGGCTACCCCCTCCTTCAGAAACAAATAAAGCTAAATCATCTGATATTTGTATCTTCACCTATCTTAAAGGGTAATGTCATAATTCCTTTCTATAAAACTCTTAACCACCTCTGGAAAGACCTGTCAGACAATGGCTCCCTCTCACTAATGGTCAGTCAATGAAAAGACAGCAGTGAATTCCCATTTCACCCACCGGACTGGAATAAGTTCAAAAGTCAGAGAATACTGGTGGGATGTGATTAGCTCATACAAAGCTAATGGAAAGGTAAGCTATGAAATGATGATGGGAATCACATGGAAATAAACAAGAATTGAGAAAAGCAATTTGTTCAGAACTTGCTATAGCAAAGGAGTCAGCCATTGTTATTTATATCTTCGCAGAGACTCAGAACAACAGAAGGTGGAAAAGCTTTAAAGTAGAAAAAGGGGAAGGCTTCAGGTGCACCAACTGGAGGCTGCCGGCACGGAGAAGCTGTAGGTGGACTAAGTAGAAGCGAGCATCCTATGTGATTGGTTAGGGGTGCGTATTTTGCTTTTCCGTTCTTTGGGGTGACTGTTAATTAAGGTATAATAAACACTTAACATTGTATTAGTTTCACATATACAGCACAACGATTTGATGATTGTACACTCTGTGAAATGATTACCATAATAATTCTAGTTAACATCCATGGCCATACATAGTTACAAGTTGTTTTTCCCCTTGGGATAAGAAATGTTAAGATGTACTGTCTTAGAAACTTTCAAATATGCCCACCTTGGTTTTTTCTGATTGGTCCTAAATTGGAAGAAGCTGACAGTTATTAATCAAGTTCTGGCCATTTGGTGCTGACGGTTACAGAAGTTACTGAGAGAGACAGCAGGCTGGCTTCCTGGGCTGCTTATTGTGGGTAATGGTTGGTTTCCTAGGCACGTTTTTGCAGGTGAGAGTTCTGTTATTATATATGATCTGCTGTATGCATATGCAGTCTCTCACTAGTGGGAACGTAAACTGTAAAGTGAGACAGGACATCTGGGAGAGAAAGCTGCCAATAGCTGTAAGAGTTGAAAAGATAAATACCCTTTGGCCCAACTACTCTACTGCCAGGTGGATGACACAGAGAGAGTCTCACGTGAGTGCACAAGACGATGAGTACAGGGGCGTCCACTGCAGCGTTTTCTTATAACATGGAGAAACGGGAGAATGAACAGCCTCCAATATGAGAATGGATAAAGAAAAGATGGTACAGTTGTATGATAAAACCGTAAGACAGATCACTGGAATGGAATTAACTAGAGCAATAGTTATCAGAATGAGTAGAATGGCAGGAAAAATGCTGAGTGAAAGCTTTTAAAATGTTAGGTATAATATGATAGCATTTATTTAAGTTGATTTTTAACACTTAAACAATGCTACCTATAAGCGGCAGTGGTGCAGCCACTTAGAGCTCATGACCCCTGGGCAAGTTACTTAATCTCTCTGTGCCTCAGTCTCTTCATCTGTAAAATGGAGAGAATAAGAGTAAGTAACTCATGGAACTGTTATAAAAAATAAATTAATACACTTAAAGTTCTTAGAACCAAGGCTGTTTTGTAAATGTTAACAATTATTATTATATTGTTTATGGATAAGAGATTTTGTTTATGCACATAAAATTATATTTACAACATATATAGTTGTGTTAATTTCTAAAAATAAAAGCATTTTTAAATGCTTAGTGTAAAGATGTTTGCACTAACACACATATTGAATACAAAAGTATAAAAACACGAAGGAACATGTGAAATTCATAGTAAGAATTCTGTCTAGGTAAGAAAGGGAGATGGGAAGAGAAAAATGGGATTGAGGGGATGTAGAGAAAATTTCAGTGGTATCAGGGATTTTTTTCTTTTATTAAAAAATCTAAAGAAGGCCCTGGCTGGCGTAGCTCAGTGGATTGAGCGCGGGCTGCGAACCAAAGCATCGCAGGTTCGATTCCCAGTCAGGGCACATGCCTGGGTTGCAGGCCAGGTCCCCAGTGGGGACCACATGAGAGGCAACCACACATTGATGTTTCTCTCTCTCTCCTTCTCCTTCCCTTCCTCTCTCTAAAAATAAATCAATAAATT
>JAPYXV010003673.1:0-12036 GCA_028533065.1 Trachops cirrhosus
GTTTGCGTAATACTTTGTAGTTAGTAGAGTCTTCTGTTCATTTACTGTGTTTACTTGCCATTTTTCTTGGGGGCAGGGGCTGAATCTCATTTGATCATAGGAACTGCCTTTTTAGGTGAGTGGGTTCAGTGCAAGTTTTATTATTTGTAAAATAGGAAGAATAAGATTAAAGGACTCATCTACTGAATGTCATCTGCTAATAAATGTTGGAGCAGCTTCCTGATAATGGTGTCCTTCCCTCAGCACTATTTTGCCTTTTGCTAAAATCACATGGATTTGTATGGCATTAAAAAGTATTGACATACTTTCTCCTTTGTCCTTTAACCATCAGTTAAGAGCTGAGATTTTGTAATCAGATGTTGGTTTGAATCTTAAATGACCTCAGGTATGTTAATCACCTCAGTCTCTTCATCTGTGAAATGGGAATGGTGCTGTTTTTGATCCTGTGTGGTATAGATGCCAAGACTGAAGAGTCTAGTGTGGGGCAGAAATGGCCTGGCCCTAGTACCTCCGCTGTAGTCGGTCACTGGCTGGCCAGCCTGGGGAGAGTGGCCTCAGGGTGACTACTGTGGTGGGTCCCAAAGGTGGCATCTGGAGGCTGTCGGCTCCCTGCATTCCGTCCGACCTGTGGTCCTTGTGAAGGGCAGTCTCAGCACAGGGGTAACACCCACACCGCAGGGTCGTTCCCAAGGTCAGATGAGTTATGTGAGTGCTGCAGCCAGCTCAGCACCTCGCTCATTGTAAACTCAACATAGAGTACCTGTTACTATCTCTCAAGAGAGAAAACGGAAGGTCAAAGAAATAGAGTGATTTATCTAAAGTCACACTGTGTGTCAGGTATCTATTCATTGCTTCCCAGGATCATTCCTTTTTTGTGGTTTCTTTGTAGCTTTGAGCAGCATTGTTCCTCTGAGTTGACCAGCTGGCGCAGTTTCCTGGCGTCCAGGGAGATAGGCATCTGGTGACTGCGGGTTTCTCTTCAGTGTCGATGCCATGGAGTTGGGCAGTGTGGGCTCTGTGAAGGTCCTGTGGTCTTGGCCACCTTTGCCTTTGTGAGGTGGCACAAAGATCCAGCCCTCTGAGTTAAGGCATCCTTGCTCATTTTAAGGTACTTCAGTGAGTAGAATGCAAGACTGGGGGTGCGGTGTGTAGAGAATCTTGATGTGTTTATTTAGCTATTTATTTGGACAGCTTACTGAGCTTCAGGACCTCGGACTGCCCATCTGTAACGTGAGGGTATCTGACCAGGGGACCTGGGTGGCCTCTCAGGCAGCCAGTGTGTGGTAAAGCCCACAGACGCCATGGCAGACATATCTGGAATCAGGTTGCGGCCTGCCTCCTGGTGTGGCTTGGAGGAAGCGTTTGACCTCCCTCACACTCTGTTCTTTCTATTCTAAGTCAATAATGAAAATAGGACCTCAGCCTAAAGAACATAGTTGCAGAATAAATAAGCAGATGCTTGTCAGTCAATGGGGGCCAGCCACCTGCCTCCAGCCTGCCTTTGTCACGTCATGACAAAGTTCCACCATGGGTGGCCTGAACAGCACACACACATTCATTCTCTCGGGGTTCTGGAGGCTAGAAGGCGAGATCAAGGTATACGGGGTTTGTTCTTCTGAGGACTGTGAAGGAAGACTTATATATAGATGGTCAGCTTATTCCTGTGTCTTCAAATGGTCTTTCTGTGTGTTCCTTATCTTAATCTCCTGTAATGACGCAAGCCGTTGTTTTGGGGCCCAACTGCCTCTGTTAAAGATCCAGTTTCTAAATACAGTTATATTCTGAGATACTAGGGGTTAAGACTTCTACATAAGAATTCGGACGGGGGGCATAATTCAGCCTGTAACACTGCTGATGCCAAGATGCCAGGCTTCACTGAGTCTACCTAAATCTGCCACATTGAATAAAACCCAGCAGGCTGTGGCAGAGCCGACCCTGGCGGTGATGACCACTGAGCACAGTTCACTCACGGCCCTGGGAACTAGGGGGCCGATGGGTCCGGCAGTGCCTGCGGGCCCCGGTTGGCAGCTCTGGGGATAAGAGCATCCTCTCAGGACTTTTCTGCTGGTTCTGTGCTAAGGGCAGCTGGAGTTTAGCATTTGACATTTGATGTTGGGTTTTAATAATATTTTCTACTGTAAAAATGGGGTGGGTCACACACCACAAAGATTGGGAAAACAAATGAGAGAACCCCACAACAGCCACAGTTGGCATGGACTTTTCCCCCTTGGGGTGTGTTTCAGGTTTTTATTACTTAACTTTTACTTAAGTTATTACTTAACTTAAGGATTACAGAGTCAGTAATCCTTACTCTCTGTCCCTTTTCAAAAAGAGTTAGAGGTGGCTCACAAAAACTCATTGGTAGGGTAAAAGTAACAGGTATGTCAAGGTACTACTAAGCACAACTCAACAAACGAAGCCAGGAATAGTCAGTATCCAGAAACATAAACCTGAATCCTCACACATTTAATAAAGGTACATTCAGGTGTAAGCGTAGAACCTGCAGGCAAAGGGAAATGATCAGTTCTGAAGTGCATCGTGTCCTTAAGATAAGTACCACTTGTGTAGTTTTCCCAGGGCACTCAGATATGGCAGACGTTTTTTTCCAGGGACCTGGTGGAGGTGGTATTAGTTAATGTACCCAACAATGTTCCCGTACAAAATGGGCCTTCCTTTGGGGTTCCTTGGGTATTTGTAATGTAGTCTGTAACAGCCCTTTTTTACATTTGAAAACGTAGTGTATCCATGTGTTAAACCCGGGATGAGGTTCCTGAGATGGTGCCTATGGGGCCAGAGGGTGTAGGTTCTGCTGTGCATCTGAGGGTGGTTTGGCTGGGAAGGCAGGGAGTCTTGCTCTCCCATTCCCGCACCCCACAGCTGCAAGGCAAGCGTAACCTGGCGGCCAGTACCGTGGTGTGTGGCGTCAGCTCTGGATGACAGTGTGCCGCGTGTGGCTGCGCTGAGTATCTGCTGAGGGCCCCGTGTGCCAGGGGTGATAAGCAAGGCTCTGCTTCAGCTGACTTTTGTTTGTAGCAGAGATGGGGTCTGATGAAGGAGTAAGCCCATCTCTTAACCAGCTTGGGTGTGGATGACAGGACCAGCGGCCTCCACATGGGGAAGCTTCTCAGTATGCAGAGGCACCAGGGACTTGAAGCACCCCAGCTTTGCTAACTGTCAAGGGGGGAACTAAGGGGTTTTCCTTCAAAATCAGAAAATAATTTTTTTTAAAGAAAATTTTTCTAGTCACATATTTGGTGAAATATTAAAAACCACAAAAGGAGCTTTAAGATGAGGAATAATGAGTAGAAATATGCACACCATTTTGATTTTATAGACCAGACTCAGGATATAACTGCCAGATGCTCAGAGTGACCAACTGTGGAAGAAGCAGATCTAAACCAAGTCTCCAGTCCCCCAGTCTGTGATTTTAACCAGTCTCTAAAGACGAGGCATAGAGTAAACCTGTTAGCTACTCTGGCGTCGGGGTGTGTCAGACCCTCGGCTCTGTCAGATCTCAGGCAGGAAGATGAGAAGGGGGCTCTCCTGTTGATGGTAGGGCAGGGTGCTTGCCGTGTGCCGGCCCCAGGAATGCTGCGGTTGGGGGTTCTGCGGCACCCCGGCGTGGCTTTACTGCCCTGGAGCCGGTGCTGTCTGTCTTGGCCTCAGCTGTAACAATGTACTGCAGTAAAAGCTAGGCGAACAGCTGTGGGGCCATCGTTGAGTGGAAGTAAGGATTACTTGAACACTGCCGCAGTTAGTTGATCTGATCACCAAGATGGCCCCTGAGTGACTCACAGGTGAGCGAATGTGTACACTGTGGACGGGATGAACAAAGGGGTGGTTCGTGTCCTCAGCAGGACAAAGTGGATAGCATAGGACATCATCATGCTACTCAGAATACCATGCAGTTTAAAACTTAAGAATTATTTTTGAATAATTTTCCTTTTAATGTTTTTGGACTATGGGCCCTGCTGGTGTGGCTCAGTGACTTGAATGCCGGCCTGCAAACCAAAGGGTCACTGGTTCAATACCCAGTTAGGGCACATGCCTGGGTTCTGGGGCAGGTCCCCAGGTGGGGGTGTGCTAGAGGCAACTGATTGATGTGTCTCACGCATCGATGTTTCCCTTTCTTTCTCCCTCCCTTCCTCTCTCTCTAAAAATAAGTAAGTAAAATCTTTAACAAATATTTTTGGACCTTGGATAACCATAGGGACTGCTGCACTAAATCCTCTCTTCTGCAGGATGGCATTTAGGTTGGGCACTTGGCTCGCTTATGCCATCTGTGTCTCATTGTGGTTGTTTGGGAAAGTTGAGTAAACTGGGTATTCTTGCCTTCATTAAAACCTAGCTTACTTGAGTTATTGCCTTTGACTCCTGATGGGAACACAGCTCGGGCTCATTACAAACAAGCTGTGTGCGTGGGTGGGCGGGCAGTGGGCCTGGGGGCTTCGTGTGCAGCGCAGTTGTTTCTGCTGCGGTGATGGGGGTGGGGGGTGTGAAAGCAACAACAGACCGAGTTCTGAGGGCTTAGATGGGCGTCAGGGTGCTGCTGGGTTCCGTCCTGCTTCAGCCGGAACACGCACTGTTTGTGGAGACACTTGGTTTACATCTTGTCGCTCTTATATAACAGCCTCTCTCAGGGATTTCCAAACCAGACTGGGGACATTGTGACAGGAAGGAATGAGGTGTGCCGGTGTGTGCTGGAGAAGTGGCTTGGCAGCAGCACAGCCCCCAAAATAGACTTTTTTAAAAAAATTTTTTTAATCTCAAATGCTTTCCTCAAAATAAACATTTTTAACTGTCACTTAGAGTCACCATTTACTGAGGTCCTATCACAAGCCCAACAATAGGAACAACATTTAGACACACATGTCTTGTTCCATTTCCTCCTTAACAGTTCTGGAAGTAAGCGGTGGTAAGAATGGGTTTGGTCAGATGGGCCTGGGTCTCAACCCCAGCCAGGCCACACGGGTGGTGCGAACTCGGGCAGGGGAACAGAGAGCGGTCCGGGCTGGGCCGCTTCATCGCTGGTGGCGGTGGTGAGAGTCTGTCTCTCACAGGAGTGTGTGATGGAAAGTGACTTGCTTGCATGAAATCTCCTGGGACACTAGTAAGGGTTCGCCAAGCATTGCTTTGTTAGGTGTGTTTTTCCTCACTGTGCAGGTGAGGGAACGGAGGCTCGGGGGCCAGGAGACTTAGCCAGGGTTACATCCCTGCGAATGGCAGGCCTGGGCCTCAAGTGTGGGGTCCCGGGTCCATTCTGTCTTCTGTGGAGTCATGGGGGCGTCCAGGCTGTGGCCCTGGGTCAGATCCGTGTTCCTCTCTCAGGGAGTCTGGTGTGGCACCAGCGGTTTTGATGTTCTTCAGGGCAAGAACAGGGTGGCAAGGACTTAGAAACTGAAATTTTGCTAAGTGCGCTGGGTGGTCAGTAAGCACTTAGAGAAAAGCGTGAGGGAGTGTAAGAGGGCAGACAGCTGGGGAGACAGCACAGCTCTCTGTGGTGTGGGCTTGGCCCACTCTGAGTAAACTGCAGTCCTCTTTCCTCCAGAAGATTCATAAAATAAGCTCCTCTTCCTGGTACGGTGTGATTGGCACTGGCAGTTTTGTGTCACCTTCCCCCATCGGGCCAGTCTCCTGTCTGGTCTCACCTCTCGGCTCCCCGTCCCTCCATCCCACAGTTTACCCATTGGCACAGTTGTCCTTCCGAAGTACTACCCTTGTCCTATCCACCCTTCCCCTGCCCATGAGCTTCAGTGACTCGCGCAGTGTCTAAGGTGATGGCCCTGTCCTTCATCCCACTTCCACTGCTCCAGTCCTTGCGACCTGTAGCTTCCTGCCTGAGTGTCCTGTCTCTCTTTGTGCCAGCCCTTGCCTCGACCCTCTTCAATAAGCCAACCCTTCGTGCAGGCACTGCCACCTCCACGTCTCAGCCCCTACTCACCCAAGCCAGAGGGTCTCTTCTCAAGTACACACTCTGAGGGGACAGGAACCATACCTCCAGTGTGCTTTTGACCTTCACGGTGCCCTTGCAGTCTGTGTGCTGTGTACAGCAGATGTAGGAGAGGGCACGGTTTGGACAGGCAGATCAAAGGTTTGGAGTTTATCCCCACCGAACGCACTTCATGTGCTTACAGGGAGGCAGTATGGCAACGTTACAGCTCTGGAGCCAGGCCACCTGGACTTGCGTCTGGAGCCCCGCATTCTGGCTGTTTGACTTTGGACAAGTACCTTAGTTTTTTTAAATCTCTAAAAATGGAAAACTCATACCCACTCTGGAGGTGCTGTGAGGGCTATATACAAGGGTGGGCTCTTTGTATACAGGCCTCTCCTGTTGGGTGAGTGTTCTAGGAACCCATCTGTATCAGTTTGCCAGCTGGTGGTGTTGTGAGAGGCTGCATTCGGCTTCAGTGAACTTTTTTTCAAGACTCTTTTCAGCGCATTTGCCTGTTTCATGACGGGTGATTTATGAGTGCGCCTGCCCACACCACGCTGAGTATGTAGCAGTGTTTGACCAGAAGTGGCCTGGCCCCTGTGCCACACCTTCCCTATTCACCTGATCTGACTCTGAACAACTTTTTTTGTTTCCCTGGATGAAAAAGTCCTCAAATGGAAATGTTTTGCTGATGTGGAAGAGGTAAAACAAACAAACAAAAAACCCCAGCAGGAACACTGAAAGGGATGAAAACTGACAAGTTGGAAAGCTGCTCTGAGCAGTGGAAGACGCCTCGGCAGGTGTGCTGATCAGATGGAGAGCACTTTGAGGGGACTGAGGTTTAAACAGAGAAGAATAAATACACAGTTTTTATAAATTCCAAGTTTGGGGTCTGCCTTCATATGTAGGTTACTTAGCGCAGTCCCTGGTGCACACAGTAGGAACTTGCCTTCCCCCAGCTTTGCCTGGTTCCTTGACTTCATGATGTTAGTTTGTGCATTTCTGGACTCCTCCCGCCAGCCAAGGCTCCCCCTCCTTGTGGGCCCTGTTCTCCGCTGGTCCCGGTGTCCCGTACTGATGAGCTGACTTTCTTCCAGATGTCCAACATCACAGTCACATACAGAGATGGCCGAGTAGCGCAGCTGGAGCAGGTGTATATCCGTGGGAGCAAGATCCGCTTCCTGATTTTGCCCGACATGCTGAAAAACGCGCCCATGTTAAAGAGCATGAAGAATAAAAACCAAGGCTCGGGGGCTGGTCGGGGGAAAGCTGCCATTTTGAAGGCCCAAGGTAGGTGTCCTCATGTGCGGGTGGGAACATGCTGGCGGGAACGCGCAGCGTGTGCGGTGGGAACGCGCAGCGTGCTGTGTGTCTTCCAGGAAAGGGCCCTGCTGTTGCCTGGGCGTGGAGGTGGACCTGACTTCAGCCATCTCCACGCCCACTGCCACCCCTTTGACCTAAACTCTTGAGGCCCCTACCCATGAGGGGCTTGTGGCCTTGTCCCGCCCTTTTTGTCTTGCCTCACCCGGTTGCATTCCTAAGGCTTATGCAAAATCCAGAGTGGCTCTTTAGAAAAAAGATGGACACTCATGCCTTAAACAAAGAGCAGACTAGTCTTATCTCTAGGAAAAGCTCCTTGTTTCTAGAGTTATGGCCAAGGGACCTGGGGAAGCTTGCTCATTTGTGGGTTAGCTTGACTTCTGGTGCAGTGAGGTAACAGTTCCCAGAGAGCCCAGGGACACGGGTCGACCCTCGGCATAAGCCAGGGGAAATGCTGGTGGCAGAATCCTGTTTTCCGAGAAGTGTGCAGCGTAAGCCACCGTTGTCCATGACAGGCCCAGGCTTTGTTTTCAAAGCTGCTTCTATTTGAGAGTAAATTCTTTCTTCAGCATATTCTGAAAGTGAGACGAGCCGTTTCCCAGGGACCCTCTCTTCTGGGTTAGCCTAGTTCACGGCACTGTGTTTGGGTCTGCAGAAGGGTCTGCCATGTTGACTAGCTAAGAAAGCCGGTGTAGTCGTTAGAATCTGCCTTGCCTCAATGTTGGTAAAAAGATTTACAGTGTAGGAAGGTCACTGGATTCTCTATCAGTCTCCCTAGCTGCTGTATGTGTTTTGTATATGGGGTAGCTTTTGGGTTTAAAGATGCAGTAAAGCTATCCTTTAAAATGCCTTGCTAAAAATGGATCAGTTAGTCTTCTTGCCCTTTGTAGACAAGAGGCAGTTGTGGGGAGTAGAACCAGAAGCCCTGGACCTTTTGTCCTGGAGAAGGAACAGTTTCAGGAATGCCGGCTTTCTTGCTAGAACTGCTATTCTCTCTGCTTTCTCAGGGAAGGGCTCTCCCCATTGTCACTGCATAACTGTACCATCTTCTCTAGCAAAAGATGAAACCCAGTAGCTGTGCACTAGAAGGCATTTGGCAGTGAATTTGCCCAGGTCCACTGGCTTCTGCCTGCACCATCTGTGCCTTTCCCAACCCCTTGCTCTGGTCCTCTCAGCAGGTGCTGGGTTCTCAGGTCACTTCCCTCCCTCTTCGGGGCAGCTCCAGGCTCTGTAAGAGGAGAGAAGGGTGAGGTAGCCATTGGGATATTTTCACCTGTCCTTGAAAGCCACTGGTCCTCTCCCAGACCCCTTGTTGTACCCTTTGTATGGAAAGGGGTTTTGGGTTTTTTTGTGAGTTTGTTTGTTTTGCTCTAATAAAACATTTCATACGTGCGAAATCAGTCAAAGAATAACAAAACCCGTTACCTAGATTTAACAGAGGTTGACGTTTAACTGTATTTGTTTCAGAATTTTCAGTGTGAATTGAATGCATCTGTTACATTTTATCATGCTGGGCCAGCTCTGGGAACTCATCTTTGCTGTGGCTCCCAGACGTGCCCCCCAGACCCTTGGTTCTCAGTGCCCTGCCCGCCAGCTTCTGTGGAGAGTGGTGCCGGACTGGAGGCAGGAACCTGGCGCCTGCCCCGGCCCTGCTGCCAGGCACCAGTCCTTGCCCCTCTCTGGCTTTCTGTTTTCCCTTGTGATGGGGACAGGTGTGGTGGCGGCCAGGTGGCCTTTCAGGCCCCTTCCTACACCACTGTCCAGAGCTCCAGATGCTCTGTGGCATTAGCACTCGCTGACCGTGTTAACCTGGACTTGTCCTCTCTCTTCTCCACCTTTCAGTGGCTGCGAGAGGAAGAGGACGTGGAATGGGACGTGGAAACATCTTCCAGAAGCGAAGATAAATTTATCTGCTGAGCAGAACTTTTCCCTTTTTTTTTTTTCTTTCAAGTTATCAAAATGGGGTAGAATATGTGCTTATGTGTGTGTCCTGGGTGTTCTTTCTTTCTTTCTTTCTTTTTTTTTTTTTTAATCACCCAAGGATATTTCTTTTTATCGCTTTTAGAGAAAGGAGAAGGGAGGCAGAGAGAGAGGGATGGGAATTTGATGTGAGAGAGAAGCATCGATCGGTTGCCCGTCGGGCCTGCCGTGCTCGTGTCTGCGCCCCTCGGTTTGCGAGGCGGCGCTCAAAGTGCGCAGGCCAGGCTCTCGTAGGTTTTCTTTTCACATCTTTCTCTTTAGCTCAAGGCGAATGTCCAACTCAATAAATATGGTTGTTATTTTTTTGTTTTTGAAAAATACAGATTGTGTGTTCATTTTGGAGTTGGGTGTTTTGTTTGCTTTGGCAGCAGGTTAAACTTTGATGCCCTGGCAGATGTCCTGGAAAAGTGCCAGCACTTTGAAGTAGCACAGTTATAAGAAAGATTTAGATGGCTGTTCCAGGCCAGTTGGCTGGATAAGCCCTTAGAAAACTCTGCAAACGCACAGGCTGTCTCATTTATCTCTAGACACGGGCACTGCACGGTGCTTTGTTCAGGTCCCTTTATGGGGATGTCATCAGTTCAGCTTGAAAATACAACATGGGTGCTCCTGGTCCTTGACGGAGTCCAGTGCTCTGGCCTCTGAGCCTGGTGGTTCCCCCTTCGGCACAAGTAATGTAATACTAAAAGGTAATTCAGAGAATCTTCGTGGCCATCATCTGTGGCTCCTATGCTGGCTTTGTAAGCAGTCTTGTGGGGACAGATTCCTGTGCATTTATCAAAGCATCTCAGCATTGGTTGGCACAGCTACAGCTTTTAATGTAGCAAAGGCAGAGAGGGCAGGATATGCAAAGTGAAATACTGAGGAAAACACAGAAATCAGCAAAGCATTCTGAGTAAGTCAAACAACAGGTCTTGACCTATACCGAAGGCCTTCGGTATAGGATGAGCTGCAGCAAAATGTATGGAAAGGGGATCCATTCCCAGCCCTTCAAACATGGCTCATTGAACGGATTGTTTAAGTAATGGAAGAAGAAAATCCAGCACATCTGCTAAGTGGGCATTACGTAGGGGTTTTCTAAACAAGCTGCTTTGTAATCACAGCAGTACCAAGAGGCAACAAACCCTTCATTATTTCTGTAATAAAGAACTCGGGAGCCAGCATTGGTGGGGTTGGTCAGAAACCACAGACACGTCAGTGCCACGCAGGAGCACCGCGCTGCGCGTCTGCACACGGTGAGGCTTGGGCGTGACCCCACCCACACCCTGAGGAGTGAAGGGGGTTCTTACAGTTCTGTTCCTGATGAAATGTTCACAGTGAAAAATCCAAAAAGTTTCGTAAAACAATGAAAATTAACCTGACACAGCTTTATAAAAAGCTTTATATCCTGCATTTTAGAAGAAAAATCAGTTCACACTGAAAGAGCAAATAGTTCTGCAAGGTTTATTGTGAAAAACGGCACCATCCCACCCTGCCTGCCCGGGGGCCCCCTTCTCTGCCTCAGGGCAGCCCCCTGTCCATTTCCTGGCTGATGTCATTTGTATTCGCCACACTTATGTAAGCAAATTTGCAGGGCTCCTTGATGTTTCATTCTAGGCATTACCTTTTCGCTTGTCTTCCTGCCCACCAGGCATACCCACCCCACTACCTGTCTCTCTGGTACTGTGACTTCAGGTCATATTCAGTGTTTACATTGTTATGGCCAGTATTTAAGTCACAACTGAGTCATGTAGTAGACTTCCCTGCAAAACTTCCTTTTCCCTAGAATTAATCATTTTCGATTAGTTCTGTCCCCTCGCCACTAATTCAATCCCAAACTTCCCTAAGACACTAACATATCACCTGTTTGATCAATTTTTTAAGGTTTTATTTATTTAAAAGGCCTTGTTTTTTTATTTTTAGAGGGAAGGGGAAGGGAGGAAGAAAGAGGGAGAGAAACACCAATGTGTGGCTGCCTCACTGCACTCCCTACTGGGGACCTGGCCTGCAACCCAAGCATGTGCCATGACTGGGAATCGAACCAGCGACCCTTTGGTTCACAGGCCAGTATTCAGTCCACTGAGCCACACTACTTGGGGCTCATCAATTTCTTCTTGACCTGTACCAGTCTGGACTGGCTCTCCCTTGGGCCTAATCCATTGTCGTCATTGAGGGCCTGCCCCACACTTCTCTGTGGATCTCCAGTTTTCTTTGTAACCTCCTCCCTCTCTATTTATTATCTCATTCTGGTCGAGTCTTGCTGTATAAGAGGTGCATTGGAAGTAGTGAAATGCTAGGTTGGGATTTTCCTTTAGAAAATTGAAGGCATTGTTACTTTTTCATCTGGCATTTTACGCTGCTTTAAGTCTGAAGGCATTCCAAGTCCTGACTCTTTGTATGTGACTTTTTCACTTCTGTTGCCAGTGTTCTGAAATTTCACGATGACGTGCCTTGGCGAAGGTCTGTTTTCATGCATTATGCCAGGCCCTTGAACCCTTTCAGAATGGGCTCTCACCTTTTATTTTTGGGTTTCTGAAATTTTTCTTAAATTTCTTAAATTTTTAAAAAATTTAATTTTTAGAGAAAGGGGAAGGGAGGGAGAAAGAAGGAGAGAAACAGCGAGGTGAGGGAAACATTGGTTGGTTGCCCTATTTGTACCCTGACCAGGGGTCAAACCCACAACCCAGGCACGTGCCCTGACCGGGCATCAAACCTGTGACATTTTGCTTTGCGGGACATTGCCCGGGCTGCACCAGTCAGGGCATCTTGAATTATTTTTTTAATGATTTTCTTCCTTTGGTTTCCTGATTTTTCATCCTGGATTC
>JAPYXV010003674.1:0-12035 GCA_028533065.1 Trachops cirrhosus
CCATGTGTCCTTTATACTTGCTCCTGTAAACCCTTCCCCCTTTCCCCTGAAATTCCCTCCCCTCTCCCCTCTGCTCACTGTCAGCCTGTCCTCTATTTCAGTGTCTTTGGTTATATTTTGCTTGTTTGTTTGTTTTGTCATTTAGGTTCCTGTTAAAGGTGAGATCATATGGTATTTTTGTCTTTTACCGCCTGGCTTATTTCGCTTAGCATAATGCTTTCCAGTTGCATCCATGCTGCTGTAAAGGGTAGGACTGTTGATGTTACAGAAGATGTGGCAAACAGGGACTGCTAGATTAGTTGCTAATTTCCAAGATGCTTCTATTGCACCTTCATCGACATTCTGACTCAGTTTTGGAGAGCAGTATACAAAAACACTGTGGACCTTTAACTTACCCCAAGTACTGGTTTATTTTGGGCATGATTTCTGTGACTTCATTCATATAAGGGATAGAGTGTACATGTGTGCTGTGGTCAGAATTGACTTCTCTTATCTCAGGAATAGGGAAATAAAATGATCCCCAAACTAGCATGTGAAAAATGTGTCGAGTCTCTTTCATTAGCACTTTCAAAAGAAATTTATTTAGCATTCACTCTTGCTAGGCATTTGTACTACATGCGGAGTATTCAATAAAAATAGTCACTTTTCCCACATAGTTTACAGTCTAGTGAAAGGAATAGACATTAAACTGATAAACATACCCATAAATATATAATTACAAGATGACATAAGGGTTAAAAAAGAGATTAACAATAGGGGGTTAATTTTAGATCAGACAAGGGTGAGGGAGTGATCAGGAAATATCTCTTTGAGGAAATGAACAAAGTAAAACTGAAATATTTGCATGAGAAGTGCTATTCAACCAATATGGTATCAGATTCTACTCTTAGAAACTGCTTTCAGTCAGGTCTTTTTTTTCTTGCTTATTCTTTTACCTTTTTGTTAAATTTGATGACATTATTGATGCTCCTTAATGAAAACAATACTCCCTATTAGTTTTGTGACAACTCTTTTATAGTTGTCTTCACGCTTCTCTGGCTACTCTATAAGCATCGTCTGCAGCCTCCTCTTCTTCCTACTCAGCTCAAGTGTCAAGCTTTGTCTTTTTTCTTTATATGCTGCAGGACCTCCTTGGATGATCTCTTCTCTATGGATTCAATCCCTATATCCTTGAGACTCCAAAATCTATAGCTTCAACAACTTTTCAAGTACAAATTCATTGACTTCTCTTGTCTAATGAGGCATTGCTCTTTCAACATACAAAAGTAATCATACAAAGTGCAATATTCATTGGAACATTGAATATTCATTGGAATTCATAAAGAACATGTAAATACTTTGATTATTTTAAGAGTGATTTTCCTAAAATAGGATTGTTATTTATGATCCTAAACCAAAAATTTTAGAAGGGAATTGATTTTATAACTGATTATATACAATTGGATATCCTAAATGCAGCTATGAAAATTCCTTTGGTGACCACCAACTTAATTTTTTCAAGTAGCTAAATGTAATGTCACCAGCTAAGTTATAAATCTCTTTAATTTGTAATTTGGCACTGTATAATATAGCAAATTCAATGAAGGAGGAAAATATCACACCAAGTTGGTTGAGTATTAGGGGATATTTTTTCTACTTACACTTAAATTAGTTTTAAGAAGAGAACGAAAGAAGGAAGGAAATAAAAAGAGAAGAAATAAAAAAATTAAAAGGGAGAAAAAAATAAGAAAAAAATGAAGTTTCCCTTCCTGCCGGTTTTATGTACTTACCAGTGCACACAGAAGGTCAACTGCTTCCAAGATCAGTTCCTGATGGCCAATGCGGCTGACCCCCAGATCTTCTAGCTCCTGATGTGTAATGCGCAGCAGCTGGTCCCCACTGATCTTCTCCCTCTCAAAGTTCTTAATATACTGCTGCAAACAGTCATCAAGACCTACAAAAGAAAAATATGGAAGACCAGAATAAAAAAAAGTTGAACCAAACAAATAGAAAAAATAAAGTAAGAAAAGCACTGCACACAAGAATAAATTAAAAAGGGATCAAAGACTTAAATGCTATACCCAAAACTATAAAAATTCTAGAAGAAAACATAGGCAGCAAAATCTTGAATACTGCCTGTAGAAACTTTTTATCAGATATATCTCCCCCAGACAAGGGAAACAAAAGAAAAATAAACAAATGTGCTATATGACAAATGGGATCAAACTAAAAAGTTTTTGCACAGCAAAGGAGATCATCAACAGAATAAAAAGACAACCCAAAGAATGGGAGAACATATCCACCAATACATCTGATAAGGGGTTAATACCCAAAATTTATAAAGTACTTACAAAACTCAACACCAAAAACAAACAACCAATTAAAAAATGGGCAAAGGACCTGAATAGACACTTCACCAAGGAGGACAAACAGATGGCCAATAGACATACGAAAAGATGCCCAATGTCACTAATCATCAGAGCAATGTAAATTAAAACCACTATGAGATACCACTCACACCTGTCAGAATGGCTATCTTAAATAAATTGACAAACAAAAAGTGCTGGTGAGGATGTGCAGAAAGGGGAACCCTTTTACCTTGGTGGTGGGAGTGCAGACTGGTGCAGCCATTGTGGAAAACAATATAGAAATACTTCAAAAAATTAAAAATGGATCTGCCTTTTGACTCAGCGATCCCACTTCTGGAAATATGTCCTAAGGAACCCAAAACACTAATTTGAAAGAACATAAGCATCCCTATGTTCACTGAAGTGTTACCTACAATTGCCAAGATATGGAAGCAGTCCAAGTGTCCATCAGTAGATGAGTGGATAAAACAACTATGGGACATTTACACAATGGAATTCTACTTGGCCATTAAAAAAAAAAGGAAAATTTTACACTTTGCAACAGTGTGAATGGACCTGGAGAACATTACGCTAAGTGAAATAAGCCAGTCAGAGAAAGATAAATACCATATGAGTTCACTCATATGTGGAATCTAATGAACAAACTGAACTAATAAGCAAAATAGAGGCAGACTCATAGATGGAGAGCAGATGACAGCTAGTGTAGGGGAGGAAGTTAGGGGGAGGAGGGGTTGAGCAAAAAGAAAAAAGGACTCATGGACACAGACAACAGTGTGGTAATTGCTAGGGGGGAGAGGAGTATAAGGGGACTAATTGGTAATGGGAAAAATACAATAAATATTAAACTTAAAAAAGTAAACATAGCAAGTAAATTTTGATCCACACTCTAAACATCACAAATTTACCATGAAGAAAATTGTGTGCTTGTGATTTTATTTACTGTGTGCTATATTTTATTTAATTGAAAACATTAAAGAAAATATACACTATTTTATCTAAGACTATGTCTTAAAACAGTAGAAAAGGAGGCTTGAAATCATTACTACAACATGTCTCTGACTTTTTCAGTAAATTATACTGCTTTCTACCATCTGCAAGGATGAGGAATGAACCAAAAATCATGGATCTAAAAAGAGGTTCTAAAAATAATGAAACATTTACAAAATGGTGACATTTGAGAGATATTCTAAGGATGCACAATTTTTCAGGATATCAATGATATTACAGAATAATGATGAAATAAAATGAATAAATCCACTATCATGTGGAAGATATGGAATATGCAAATTATTATATTTAATGTTCAAAATCTTAAAATCCCTCCCATACTGGTGTGGGTTATTAGGTTGAGCATTGCCCGGCAAACTGAAAAGTTGCTGGTTCAGTTCCAGTTCAGGGAACATGCCTGAGTTGCAGACCAGGTCCCCAACCAAGTTGGGGACATGCAGGAGGCAAGGGATCAATGCTTCTCTCACACATTGATGTTTCTCTCCCTCTCCTTTCTTTCTGCCTTCCTACTCTCTAAAATAGAAATGAATAAAATCTTTTAAACAAATCTTAAAAACCTACTTAAAATGGGTGTTAGAGGATGTCTATTGATACTCCAGGAAATTTTACTTTATACATCATTCTGTACATAACACATGCACTCTTATCTGAAAATAGAACAGCCTAATATTTACAGCAAAAGCATAAAAATGTAAATTCATTCATCAGAGGTCTGCTGCCACTCACTATTTACTGTAAAGAACAAAGATCAGCATATGTGGATTTGTGAGGACTTGTGTCACTTCTGCAAGATAAGGTTAGGAAATTGAAACAAACATGCATCAATCCAATATCCTTTTGCTTCCTCAAATACATGAATAATTCAAGGCAAAAGATCTTACATTTAAGCTAGTTTTCAGTCCCCTTTTTTCACTGACACTGCTTTTTTTCCAGATCATCAATGACTAATAACACCATATTCAACTGCCTGATTTCCAATCTCATTCTACCTAAGCAAGTTATTTCTCTATTTGTACCACTGTTTTTTTCCAGTCTCAAAACCATCTTGAATGACTCCCCAACTTAATCTCTTATCTTGTCAGTTAGTGAGAAACATAATTTCTTCATTCAAAATAGCTCTTGCTTTGCCCTTTCATTTCTGATCTCACTGTCACCAGCTTAGTCATGCTGTACAGTCTGCCTTGATGCCTACATGCTCCTCCTGACATGAGTCTGCCCAGTCTATCACTGTCACATCTCTAAATATGCTCTTTGATTGAGTCACCTCCTGATTCAAAAACTTCAATGACTCTTCCTGCCAAGATGTTAAAATTCAAAGATCTTTAATTTTTTTTAATTTTAAAGCTTTTTTTTGGCGGGGGGAGGGAGTCTTGGATGTCACTGTCAAGTAGCATTCAGATATTAATTGTGACATCTACTATAGACAGTAAAAGCATTTTCTATAATAAAAACAACCAGAAGGCATATACAACCATGCTTTTCTTATATACACAGGAGAACATATAATGATAAATAATTTAGCAAAAGGCAATTTGTATTTAAGATCTAGTGGTACTTCCTAAACCATTTAAAAATGATAAAATTCAGTAGCATTTCAACAATAAGTAAATTTTACTGTATTCTAATTATTGGAAAATTGGCTGACCCATGTAAATGTACAGGCTACTTAGATACCTAGAATATTTAATAAATCAAATTCCTGAATACTTTGAGAAAAGTTAGATTTTGCTGTAGAACCTATGTAGTTAAAATTTTCTTTAACAATTCCCACATAGTTTTGGGATGATATAGCCATATAAATTCTTGATTTAATTCAGACAAGAGCTGGCCATCACTCTGCTTTTTACTATACTCAGCTTTACATTTTGTTTCACAACAACAAAAAAAGTTTTCTTCAAAACTACCTATGTCACTAGACAAGTTTAAATGCCAATAAAAATAGACAATATTTGCTTTAACAAGTGAGATATAATGTGAAAAAGAACAACAAACTGTGGGGCATCCATACCATGGAATACTATTCAGCAATAAAAAAGGAACTATTGATATATACAAAAACTTGGATAGATCTCAAGGGTGTTATGCTGAGAGAAAATGGCCAATGTGAAAGAAGCTATACTGAATGATTCACTTATATTACATATTGAAAAAGGCAAAACAACAGCAAGAGAAAACAGATCACTAGTTACCAGGGACTGGGAATATAAAGAGGTTCTGACTATAAACCAGCAGGAGGGAGTTTTGGGGGTGATGAAACTGTTTTATATCCCAATTGTGGTGTTGGTTACACAAATCTATACATATGTTGAAACTCATGAAACCGTTAACATCTAAAAAGTCAATTTTATTCCATTAACTTAAAGAATAAAATTTTAAAAATTACAAATGAATTATAGGTTATATAACATTTGGAAAATACTATTAAACTAAAAAATTCCTTCTGACATTATTTTATCATAGTGCTTGACATAAAAGACCCAGGCCAGGGAAAAATAGTTTCCAGCATTCCATTTAGAAACTCTTTATTAAATACCTACTAAGTTTGGGGCTGTGTGCACTAATGCATTTAACCACTTTTGAAAAGACTCCTTCACCCTGCTGATTGGCAAAGCTCAGAGGCTATAAACAGAATTCTGTCTGAGAAAGTATTTATGATGTAGCAGATTGGTGCATGCAGTAGGAAACCATTCACTGCCCTGTGGTCTCTGGAAGACTTACTGGAAGGCCAAGCCCTACCATACTTATCATTGCCATTTCTATTAGCTTCAGATCTAATTTTTCTCTAACAATTTAATGTGGTCCTTAAGACAGAGAAAAAGAAAAACCTTGATTAAATGGTAATATGTCAATTGTTGCATTTTGCAAAACAATTCAGCCTCCCTACAATCTGTTACCGGTTATACATTTTAAACCAGAGTAAATTTTATCTACTTTAAAACTCCACTCTCCTATTAAATGACCAAAAGAAAACAAATGTAAGGAAGAAAACCATATCAGCACTGAAACTAGGACAGTGCCAACCACATAGCAGATAACATTCAATGTTAAAAAATAAAAACGTATCAGAGAACAGGGTGTTCCATATCAAGCCAAAGCCAGAAACAGTAAAGAAAAAGACAGACAGATTTGTCTAATAAAATTAAGTGTTATGATGTATCAAATCAGAATATTCACAAAAAGTACTTACAATATATCCAGTTACATCAAGGCCAACTAAAGAGGGCAAAGTAACCCACAGACATACTATCAAATTTGTTTAAAACTGCTTAATTTTAAAATACTGATATATAGTAATATGAGGTAGCAACCTTTAAAAAGCAGTGGCACATTGCACAGAACAATGTTTTGATGGTTTCAAAATTTTGTAATTTTTAAAATTTTGTATGCAGAACATGGTAAATCAGCTGATCAAACAGTTTTTCTCAAAGTGATTTTGAGAAAAATCATTGAGGAAGGCACATAAATGAGGAAGGCTCACAAACAATTTTTAAATACTTTAAAGATAATATAATCACTAAATATTACATATAATTATTCTACATGTCCATATTTTAATTTTTAAAACAAAGCCTAAAATGATTTTAATCATGCTTAATAAACAGACTGTTTGCTATTATCATGAAGGTTAATGCTATTATATACTTAAGAATTCATATACAATATTTTTCAAAGACCATACTTTCTCACCCAAATTAAAGTTCAGTCGCAGCAACAGTTTTAACTGAAACTGAAATTGTTTTCTCTTTGCAAGTCTTCACAGTCCTTACTATTTTATTAACAGAAAAACAACTTTAATATAAATCATAGTTAGACCGAGCGTGAAGAATCAGTTGCAAACCTGGGGATTAGTGATGTCTTTCATTTTACCACTTAATAGATGATCAATTTTTTTGCTTGTTTGTTTAAGGAAGCTTAAGAACATGTAAGGTTTTCATCTTTTATTCTGCCATGCAAGGATCTCCAAATTCAGGCCCTATCCTATCTTTCTACCATTATCAGTCATACATTCATATATCCTCAACTGTAGTCAACTTGAACAACTCAACTGTTTACTTAATGTGATTACTCTTACCCGGAACATCCTTTTCACATATTTAGTTACTGAACTCCTGTCTTGTCTTGCACATGGAATCAGATGGACATCTCTTCTCTTAATATCTATGCATTTTTATACTCAATGGTATTTATTACCTGAGCTCTTTCTTTATAATCTTAGCATTAGTGTCTTATTCCCCCAATAAACTTTAGAGCCCTAAAGGACAGTGTCATGAACTCCTCCACACAGCACTGCATACAGTAGGCACCTGGCACATATTCAGTCATTCCTTCATTTAATCAATAGTTAATGAGGTGATCACTATGCACTAGGCACTGGGAATCATATGCCTAGCAAAAACTGACATGGCCATTGACTTTATGGAGTTTATTCTACTATTTTGAAGACAATTATTATCATTTGATTGCCAAAATAGATACATAAATACAAGCTGTGATGATATGGGGAAAAAATACACTGTGCTAGGAAAGACAAAAATGGAGACTTAGCCTCTACTGATGTGGAAATCAGGAATGGAAGGCTTAATTGAAGAATCGACGATGGTACTATGATCCATAAGCTCAACTGTTAACTAGGCAAAGGGGAGGAGTAGAGAGGGAATAATATACCAAACAAACAACATATGCAAAGATTCTGTGCTACAAAAGGAACAGTGTACATTTGAAAAACTGAAAGAAGTCTGTGTGGCTGAAATGCAGAGATGAGGAAGAGACTAGAGCAGGATGGAATTAAAAGACGGGTCAGGAGCGAGATGATGCAGGGCCTTGTAGGCCACGTTCAGAATCCTGGCTGGGAACCTGAGAGAAATGAGAAGGTACTGAGGGACGACAAATAGGTAGCATGGAGACTATTATACTAAGTGAAATAAGCTAGGCAATGAAAAACAAATACCATATGATCTCACCTATAAGTGGAATCTAAGGAACAAAATAAACTAATGAGCAAAATAGAATCAGAAGCACAGAAACAAGAAACAGACTGACAGCTGCCAGAGGGGAGGGAGGGTGGCACTGGCTGAAAGAAAGTGAAGGGATCAGACAAAGCATATATATGCATCACCCATGGACATGAACAACAATGTGGGGATTGACTGTGTGAAAGGAGCTTAGGGAAGGGGGGCAAAGAGGGAAATTGGGAAAACTGTAGTAGCATAAACAATAAATTTTTAAAATAAAAGTGTTCTGTGAATATTACTTCAGCTGTAGTAATGTAAATTAATTGAAGGCTGCCAAAAAGGAGGCATATTGGGTCGCATTTGAAGTAATTTAAGTATAAAATGCTCATTGCTTATCCTAGGATAATGGCAGGAAAGGAAGAGAAGAGACAGACTGGAAAGAAGATAAAATGTACAGGACTTGGTGCTGGATTGGGCATATAAGGTAGAGGAGGCCATGTGAAGGAAGATGATGCATACATTTCTAAATCACAGAAATGGAAAAATGGTGTCAGTATTCACAGACAACAGAAACGCCAAAGGAGAAGTAGTTCATTTCCTTCTGAACACACGAGGATTACAGTTCCTTTGTTTAGGGAGCCAGGGAGCAAGGTTGAGTAGTCAAAATTAAGGTCTGCTCTGGAGACATATATTTGAAAGTCATTGGTATACAGGTAAAAAATTGAAGCCACAACTGTTGCTGAGTCTGCCTAGGGAATATGAATAAAGAGAGGATTTAGAACTGAACCTTGAAAACTCCAAAATGTAAAGGCTTTGGTAGAAGCAAACCTGCAAAGAAAACTGAGGAAGTGCAGCCAGAGAGAAATGGGACTAAAACTTGTAAGATTAGGTAACATCGTTAAGTGTACACAGTAAGTAACTGACTGGCAAAGCAAGAATTAAAACCTAGTCCCAGAGGATTCTGAAGCCCAATCTCTTTTGACGACATCAGACTATTTCAAGACTGAAAAACAAAATTCTTAACAATAAATTGGATTTACACACTTGCAAAAAGAAAGGGATAAATGGAGCTGATAGAAACATACAGTTATTAAAATGAAGAAGAGATAATATAGGAAAATGGTTAATAAAAATCACACTCTTCCAGACCTATGTGAAAAATATTACTGAAACTTACCAAGGACTGAATTTCATGCTAGGATATGCTGATGAATTGAATACAGTGCAGGGTACCTGGTTGGCATTCTATTTGAAGCCACATTCAAATGAATGAAAGAAGAAACACTGCAAACAGTTTTTATGTATCACTGAAACCAATATAATACATGCTGTCTTGAGAACTCCTCTTATGTTCTTCAGTGCCATACTTCAGTTACCACCTTCTACAAGCAAGCATTTATTTGCTCTTTAATAAAGAGTGTATGATTTCTTTTCACTAGGAATCCCAAGCAGACCAAATAAAACAGAAAAGGAAGAACATTTTTTTTTAGCTTATTATCATTTACTGTCTTAATTTCTTTTAGAAAATGCTAAGCTGGCCATAGCATTCCATTATTTTCAGTTGAAGAGTTGATGCTAATTAACAGTAATCCCTTCCATTTATTTTTTGTGCTCACTATATGCCAACCACCATTTAAAGTGCTTCACAAATATTTTCTCATTTAATCCTTAGAAGAATCTGAGGAATTACATATCATTATCTTGATTTTACATATAATAAAGTTGAGATTTAGAGGCCATGCCCAGGATCCCAGTACTTAATAAATAGTAAGGAAAAGTCTAAATCCAAGTCCCTCTGACACCACATCCCTGCCCTTTAAGCCTCCATTAAATTAGAAGGAGTGGAAAAGGGGTGAAAAGATTGTTCCCAAACTGATCATCTGGATCATACCAAAAGTCATTCCAAAAACATTTTTCCATTTAAAATTTTAAAGACATTGAAAATATTAAAAAATAATTTTAAAGACATTGTTTTAAAATACAGTTACCATATTTAAATCAAGCTTATATATCAAAAGGGATTTAAGGCCCTGACTGGTGTGACTCAGTGGATTGAGGGCTGGCCTGCAAACCAAAGGGTCACCAGTTCAATTCCCAGTCAGGGCACATGCCTGGGTTGTGGGCCAGATCCCCAGTGGAGGGTGCATGAGAGGCAACTACTCATTGATGTTTCTCTCCCTCTCTTCCTCTCTCCCTCCCTCTCTCTAAAAAATAGAGGAAAATTTAAAAAAGCTTTTAAAAAAGGGATTTCAGTACACTATTTACATATATACAACCACACAAAACTCGCATGATAGCAAAAGTTGAAGGAGGAAAAAATATCACTAAGGGAAAATACAATTAGTCTTAAAATGAGGACACAGAAACAATGGGAAAAATACAATAAAAAATCCATACCAATGAAGAATGTTAGACTTACTAAAGTATGGAAAGAGCTAGAACAATGACTTTAATGATCTAGAAGCTAATGCAGTAAGAAAACAGGATCAGTTAAAAACATTCATACTTAACTTGGGGTGGTGAACACAATACAATATACAGATGATGCACTATAGAATTGTACACCTGAAACCTATCTAATTTTATTAACCGATGTCACTCCAAAAATTCAATTAAAAAATAAAAACAAAATTTTTTTAAAAATAAAAAAATAAAACTAAAAAAAAGAAATATACAGAGAAAAGCAAGCCAGTTTTTCAGAGAAACCCACCCACTCCTGGCACTAAAGGCAGAAAAAAAGATTTCTCCTGGGAAGAAATTCTTGTGTGATATAATGAAAACCATCCTCAGTAAACCCCTTAAAGAAATACAACTTGTCATTGGACTATTTCTTACAGCAATGCTGAAATATATTTTTCAAAAAATTACCCTGTATATCAAATACTAACTGGTTAACATGAAGTCAGGAAAATATTTATATTTACTGGCTTTAAAGCTATTACAATTTATCAAAAGATATTATAATTGTATGGAGAAAATAGCCTACAGGGTTTGCCTTTTATAATGGTAAAAAATGAATAGGTGGTTGTATTTGAATCATCTTTGCAAATTGATAGTTTGCCAACAGGTGCCTAAAATATGTTGGGGTTCACACTATATGTTAATTTAATTTAATGACAATTTAAAAATGAAAGAGTCCTCTGTCATTCTTATCTTGAAATGCATATTTACAGACTTTTGACTTAAAAAAGTAGAAGTCAGAGGCAAAAAGAGAAAAAAATAAATTGAACTTCACCAAAATTAAACACTTTTGCTCATCAAACGACACTATAAATAAAGTGAGAAGGCAGACACAACAAAGAAAGAAAACTTCAGGCCAATATCACTGATGAACATAGACGCTAAAATCCTCAACTAAGTATTGGCAAACCGCATTCAACAATTCATTAGAAAGATCATACACCATGACCAAGTGGGATTCATCCCAGGGATGCAAGGATGGTTCAATATTCGCAAAGCAGTAAATGTACTACATCACATAAACAAGAGCAAAGACAAAAACCACATGATCATATCAATAGATGCGGAAAAAGCATTTGATAAGGTACAGCACCCATTTATGATAGAAACACTCAGCAAAGTAGAAATAGAGGGAGCATTCCTCAACATAATAAAGGCCATATATGAGAGACCTACAGCCAACATCATACTCAATGGGCAAAAACTAAAATCTTTTACACCAAGATCAGAAACAAGAAAAGTCTGTCCACTTTCACCACTTCTATTC
>JAPYXV010003675.1:0-12035 GCA_028533065.1 Trachops cirrhosus
GATTAGATTCCTGTTAAAGGTGAGATCATATGGTATTTGTCTTTCACTGCCTGGCTTATTTCACTTACTGCAATGCTTTCCAGCTCCATCTATGCTGTTGCAAAGGGTAGGAGCTCCTTCTTTCTTTCTGCTGCATAGAATTCCATTGTGTAAATGTACCATAGTGTTTTGATCCATTCATTTAATGATGGGCACCTAGGTTGCTTCCAGCATTTGGCTATTGTAAATTGTGCTGCTATGAACATTGGGGTGCATAGGTTCTTTTGGATTGGTGTTTCAGGGTTCTTAGGACAAAACAAACAAACAAGCAAAATATAACCAAAGACACTGAAATTGAGAACAGGCTGACAATGACCAGAGGGGAGAGGGGAGGGAATTTCAGGGGAAGAGGGGAAGGGTTTGCAGGAACTAGTAGGAAGGACACATGGTCAATAACAAGGGGGGGTGGAGACAGGAGGGACACATGGGGAGGGCTGGGGGGGTGGGCTTGGATGGGGGTAAAGGGTAGAAAACTGTACTTGAACAATTAAAATTAAGAAAAAGAAAGAAAAACAGTTTGAGTGATATCGCAGAACCCACACAGGGTTCTCTCGACACTGGCTATTTCTGTGGAGGGAAATTCCTAGAATTCTCAACGAGAGCAGACCCTTACTCTATAACATTCATGTGCTAAAATATCTATCTGTAATAGTCAGCTCTCTATGTAAATATTTATTTTTTAAAAAATACAAGTTATTTTACTCATTGAGTAGAAATAGGATGAACTAGAAGACAACTTCTAAACTAGGGTCAAAAAAGGAGATGTGCAAAATATTTTTATAATGCAAGAAGTAAATAAGAATGTAAAAAAGCAAAGGAAAACATGACAAAAGTAAAACAATTATGATGCAACTAGAAGCATATCCCCAAACACTACACATTTCTCACTGAGATCTTTATATGTGTACCTGGAAATGTTGAGTGAGTGAGAGAGAGAGAGAGAGAGAGTGAGAGAGAGAGAGAGAGGGAATATGAATACAGAATATGCTTTTAATAGTGATGATTTGTGACTTGGGAGGTTGTAAAAAGAGAACAGAATGGGAGGGAGGGGCAAAGAAGGGCTGCAGCCTTATTTGTAATGACCTGTTTCCTTTATTAAAAACACTTGAAGCATATAGAGCAATGGTAATGACCAGCAAAGCTCGGAGGTAAATGAGTGTCATGTTATTCTTCATACTTTTCTGTACTGGCAGTTCCTGCTTTGCATGTTTGATATACACAAAGTGAAGCTACTTACAGTTTAGCTAATAACACTTGCCCTCCAAAACCCACATTCAAATTCCAGTTACCATTACATACATACAGGCAGTTACCATTACATATGGCAGTTACCATTACAATGGCAGTTACCATTACATACATTACAGTATGTTAATGGTGAGTAACGGCGTAACGTATAAACTTTGGGGCTAGCTCTTCAGTTCAGAAACCTGTACGTCAGTAATCGCTATTCATTGTGATCAATGATCAATCACGTCACTGCTTTTCAAGTGTACCGGTGACTGATCACGGCGCATCTGTTATTCAGCTCATGGACAGACAGCAGAGCATGCGGTGTGTCCCTTGTCTCCCAGTGATAAGCTCGTGTGATATTTTACAAAGGATAATTAAATGAGGGAATTGGCAAAAAAAAAAAGATAAAAATACAGAAAAAAACTAAAAGTGGGAATGGTGGGAGTGAAGTCTGAATCCAATGTGAATGGATTTACCGAAGAAACAGATGACCACGGGACGGTTGACGCCACCCCCATTTTCACTCTGACGCAGCCAGAGTGAAGGTGAGCCTGACCTCAGTGAAGAGGAAGGTGTCATGGCAAAAGGGACGAAGACGGCCCAGACAAAGGATGCCGGTGAAAAATTTCACATTAGAAGAACTCTTTGGCATATTTCATGACATTGAAAATCAAAGAATAAATGACTGGCAGTTGCTCCAAACTTGGAAGAAAGCATGACATTTCGGCGAAGGCACAGAAAATGCTCACGGTGTGTGGTAAAGCATCCGACACAAAGACGGTGCGAGCACCGTTCCAACTGCTCTCGATAAGCTCTTAACAACGAAGTAAAGCACTTTAGTCCTCAGTGCTTCTGATGCCACAGTGCACTAGGTATATTACTAGTTTTATTCTTCACATCGGTATACATTTGTAACAGTAAGAGAGTTTTTCATGTGTTGACAAAAGTTTTGAAGTCATGAAACGATTGTGATTTTCCCCGCTGATTAAGACGGGTTTGCCTGGTGATTTTTCAGTTCTGCAATGTTATGCAAAGCCAGGGCTGCCTGGTACTTTAAAATTTTCTCCAAAAAGGTCAAAGGAAAATGAAATAAAGGCAACAAAATGAATGGCGATCTGGGAAGATCTATTTGCAACTTATATCACAGATAACAGCTAGGAAAAAAGGAACTTGTAGAAAAACGACCAAAGGGTACAAAAGTTTACAGGAAAGAAATACAATGGCCATTCAACATCAGAAAATATTCTTAACTTCATTCATAATGAGGGAAATGGAAAGTTAATTATAGCGAGATGCCACTTTTTACGTCCACGCATTGCCCAAATTCCAAAAGTGTGAAACACACTGTGTTGGCCTAAGTGTGGGCGAGCAAAGAGGCCTCCCCTACACTGTCGGTGGGAGTGGGAGAAAGTGTGGCCCCCCCGGAAAGGCAAGGTGGCACTACCACTCACAATTACAGATGCCTCTCCCTCCCACCCAGAAACCCTACTCCTGGGAAAGTTTTCTGACGGCCATATGTGAACATGATTACATAGGTCAGTACAGAAGTATTTTAAAGGCAGAAGACTAGAAATGATTTTAAAAACCCACCAATTAGGGATTTGTCACGTGAGCTGAGGCACATCTCCGCACGGGAACACCACACAGCAACCCTGACCCTCCAAACAGGGAAGCTTCTGCGGCACGAACATGGAAAGATCTCCAGGACATATTGGTAAGTGAGGGAAAAGGAAAAAACCCACGGTGGAAATCAATTTGTATTCATTACACTGACTTTTGTGCAAGAACTATAGATCCTCATTAGTTTATTTTATTATAAAGACACCCAGGGAAGACTCATAAAAAACAAAAACCAGGTACCTGTAGGAAGCCAGGATGGGGGTGGGGTCTGGAAGAGTGGGAATAAGTCTTTTCAGTTATTCCCTTTTTTCAATCATTTGATTAAAAAAAACGAACATATTAGCTACTCAAATAAAATTAAATTAGAAAATGGAAAAATTGCCTACATATGTCAGAGCCTGTATTTTATAAATTGCTTTCCGATTGGGCCACATTTAAAGTGTGGTGTGCAAATGCTCCTTAAGTTTAGCTGTTTAGCCTTATAAAGAGTTTCCTTCACTGAATAAATAAATAAATTAATTAATCGTGTATGTCACCAGTTAAACACTCCATTAGCCTCTGGGGGTGTGTGTGGTGGGCGGGAGGGATCAAGTACATATAGGATAATCATAATGAAAAAGTCACCTGAAGAATGCAGGGGAAAAGTAGAAATTGGGAAGTGATGAGAAACACAATGAGGCTCCTTTTTTGATTTTAAGATTTTATTTATTTACTTTTAGACAGAGCGGATGGGAGGGAGAAAGAGAGGGAGAGAAACATCTATGTGTGGCTGTTTCTCATGCACCCCCAACGAGGACCTGACTGGGAATCAAACTGGCGACCCTTTGGTTTGCAGGCCTGCACTCAATCCACTGAGCCACACCAGCCAGAGCTTGAGGCTTCTTAACTGATGTATTCACCATGGAGAAATGAAAGCATGACCTAAAGCAAAATACAATGAATCTTTAAGAAGAGAGTGAATGAAAGAAGGTGGGCGGGGGCGATGGAGAAATAAAAGCAGACAGTTATCACGGCCTTAGTTGTAAGAGCTCCAACTTCTACATCCTGCTGTGCTGACCCCTCCTCATCTCATGGAACACGCTAGAGAAATCACCCACCCAGGTGCACACTGGGCTCCCTGGTCGGCCTTCGAAAGAGAACCAGTTATTTATTTGCTAATGAGTAAATACATGTTATTATTTTTTGATATTATAGGAATCAATCATCAGATTGCCTCTTTATTATTTTCAATGGGACTTAAGAGAATTTTCTGAGAAGTACTTGCTACATTTTCAAAATCTTTAACATTAGAACAAAATTGTTAGTAGCTAACCTGCTCCTAAACAGTGACAGGAGGCTCTAAATTATCCTCGTTTTCTCTTTCCTTTTGTCCTAGCCCCTTATTTGCCTTTGGTGTCCCTGAAATACAAAACCGCTGAGAGCCGCTCTGGAGCTGAAGGATTTCTTTCGAGCACAGACCATTCACTCCCTAAAGCACACACATCAGTCTCAAATGACATGACCAGGTTGATGCTGTCTTCTCTAACTCGAGGGGACCCATTCAACATGTTTCCAAATCTGCTTTCAGAGCCGCGAGGGCCCTTGCTGTGCAGGGAGCTCGAGACGTGGGAGAGAGAGAGTGAAAGAGAAAAATTAGAGCTGTCTCATCAGCCTTGCTTTTTCACTCTAGTCAAAAGTGGGTAGCAGTTACATTAAAGGGCAAACTGCTCTTTCTTGGGCAGGAAGGACACAGAGTAAGTCCTTTCCCAGGCATCCAGGAGGAGGTAGACCAGATGCCTGGTCACTGCGAAGAGGAATACTTTAGGGAGGCTGAGCGGGCGGGGGCAGAATTGAGAGTCGGTATTTCTGAGCCCGAATCTTGACTGTACAGTCTTGGGCAGGGTATTTAGCCTCTCTTAACCTTACTTTTGTATTCTGTAAAGTGGACGCAATAACACACAAGACTGCTCTGATGACTAAATGAAGAAGGAAAAGTTAGGCCCTCAGCAGAGTGCTGGGCACACACCAACTGTTAAGGAAATAGTGGCTAATGTTATTTGTGTAATTGACCAAAGCCCCACGTGGCCAGGGGCCAAGTATAAACTGCCCAGGCTGTATCCTCAGTGCGTGGTACCGGCCAGCACATAGTAGGCTCTCAGGAAGTATTTGGTGTAGAATGTTGTAGAAAAAAAATAATTCACAGATCCTTTCACTTCAATCCATAGTTCCTGAAACTAGGGCACATTCTTGCTGACAAATAATGTCCTTTTCCCAAGAATATGGACTAGAGGTCCAAATAAAAA
Organism: Trachops cirrhosus; assembly: GCA_028533065.1. NCBI lineage: Eukaryota > Metazoa > Chordata > Mammalia > Chiroptera > Phyllostomidae > Trachops > Trachops cirrhosus. Next base: position 5,175 of record JAPYXV010003675.1, read on the forward strand.
ACAATTTAAAGAATAAAAGAAAAATCATCCCTTACCCCCACCACCCCGATGTTAGCAGTTGCCTCGCACCGAAAGGGCATCCAGCAGTCCCTGCCAACATCCGCATTGTTGTCTGCTTTGCAGAGTCCAGTTGTTTCACACTACTTTACATTCCGCCCTTTCGCAGAGTTAGAGAGGCACTCATTCCCTCATGCTAATGAGTGCGACATTATTAAACCAAAACGTCAATTAGGAAGCACTGATGCTGCCTCCTGGTTCCACTATAGATAATCCTACAGTGAACATCCTCATTTTGTTTCTGTTGAATTATCTCCCGCAAGTCACCAGGAGTAGTTCGTTCCTCATCATTTTTCACGGGCGAGTCTGCATTTTATTGCCCCGAGATTCCCACAGCCTACGGCACGGCTCCTTTCACTTATCAAGTACTTTAAGCACGGCCTGTTGAATGGGAGGCTGGAGAGAGTCAGGGTGGAGAGGAGACGCATCAAAAAGCCCAGCTTTTCCACCAGGGCTCCCAATCTGCTCTGGAGAAATAAGAAAGCGCGGCATTTTTAGCAGTGAAAAGAATCTCATTAGGAAAGAAAACGCTTCACTTCAAAGTGAAGATGAGCACAGATGGAACCCTGTCAAAAGGGTATTATCTCATCTCCTGAAGTGCTCTCACACGAGGGGCTTCCTCTCTCTGTAAGTGGTGCGAAGGCAGGCACAAAGCCCAGGTACATATATGCGGAGAGAGGGAGCGAGGGAGGCTCAAAGGAAAGGATCTACATAGTGCTATACGCAGAGCAGCCAATTACGGGGTTCGGAGGAGTCTTATTCAGGTCAGCCTCCTAAACCCAAGGTTGCAAAGCAGGATAAACCAAGAAACAAATGAGAGTAGGCGGCGGGTTCTCACTGCACTTCTAAAGCATGGATCTTGCTTCCGACATTCTAATATCGCTATTTGTAAATATTTAACCCAAGGTTTTCTTTTCAGAATATCATCAACCAGGGGGCCTCCTAACATACACATGCAAGGAATACTAATGCTTTAAATTTACTCTTTTGTTTTTAATCCTCACTGGAGGACATATTTATTGATTTTAGAGAGAGAGGGAGACAGAGAGAGGGAAAGAGAGAGAGAGAGAGAGAGAGAGAGAGAGAAATGTGTTGATGTGAGAAACATCAACTGGTTGCCTCCTGGATGTGCCTTAATGGGGGATGAACCTGCAGCCCAGGTATGTGCCCTGACCAGACAGAACCTGAAACCTTGTGGTGAACAAGGACGACACTCCAACCCACTGAACCACCCGGAAGGGCTACTCTTTCTTAGACAGGTAGGTATCCTTCGGAAATGCATACATGAGCACACTCCACATTTACCCAGGATTTTCAAAGTTTCTACCTTGATGTGATTTCTATTCTGAGAAGTTATAAACTAATTAAGCTTGCACACAAGCTTCCCCAGCCCTTGCTTAACCCGGCCTCTCCATCGCAGCTTCTCTTCCACTGTGAAGCCCCATCTCTTCTGTTTCATCTCAGCCAGGAATTGGAGCTGCTACCAGCTGGGAATCGCCTTGAACACGCAGGGCCTTTACTGCAGCTTAGAAGCTTAGAAGCTGCAGTGATATTTACTCATCCGAATGAAAACAGTTGCTCCTAGTAAACATGTACAGCCACACCCTAATGAATGTATTTCAATTCTATGGCCAAAACTGTTATTTATGGGACAAACCGGTATCATGTGCTTTCCTAAAACCACAGAGGAGAACACGGCACCGCTTCTCTGGCATTCTCGCCCAAAACACATAGTTTGAATACAATCATGGGGATACATCATCTTTCTGTAAAATCCAAATACAAAATTAATAGTGCAAATTTCAGGAAAATCAAATTCACAATTCTGGCTTTGGAGCACAACGAATTCGTTCATGTCTCTCCCACAAACAGCGTGTCAGTGTTTACTGCTAATTATGTTTTTAATGTATACACTTGTATATAATCTATAGCAGGCAACATACAATGTTTTAATTCCTCTCAGTTGACACCTGCCGAATTTGTCGTATGTTATCATACACGCTTTGGCGGTGTGGGCTGAATAACGCGTGGAAAACGTTCACCTGAAAGGCATGGGGAGCTTCCTCCTGATCACCTGCATTAAAACCAGCAGGAGTGAGAGATTTACGCCTCCGACCTTCCCCGTGCTGAGGATCTCTCAGCGTATCAGTTCCACTCATCTCTGACCCAGCCTTGAGTCTGCAGAGATGGGCCAGGCTGACTTCCACGGAGATGCTCTGAGTCTCTCCTACTGCACAACAGCTTTAAAAACATTTGGGGAAATCTGAACCGTCTCCGTCCCTTCATTTTAGCCCCGGGTTCCTATGTGAAGAGTTGCATGATACTTACAGGCCTGCAGAAGCTCTGCTGAACTAGTCAAGTACATTCCAGGTTAAGGCCCCACGCCCATCACACAGTGCAGCTCTCTGCTGTCGCATTCAAAGCATGCACATTTACTAATGTCACGTGACACAGATATTTGCAAATGTATACATCAAAAACTTAATTAGCAATAAACTCGATGCACTGTTCATGGGGGAGACCCATGAATTCTTGTGCTACAAAAGAGAGAAATCAAAAGTTGAATTTTCTGAAATTTGCACCTTTGATTTTGTGTTCTTGTTTTACGGAGACAGTGCAAAGAGCAGCGGTAACTGCAACCCTCTAGCACGAATGACACGTGAATTAGAAAGAGAAAATAAAATTCCGTTCACCCTCGTATCCAGTGCATAGAAACAGTCTTCGGACACAGAACGAAACACTGAGTGCCAAAGGCAGAGCTTCCCTGGGACACGTGGGTCTGTGTGCAAAGACTCCGGGCAGTGCTAATCATAATACTAGAGCTGCTGACACACTCCGCCCCTCGCTCTATGGGTCGGGGCAGACTTTTATGAGTATACTCAAAATCCCTGCCACGCTTGACTTAGACGGAAAAAAATCAACCTGTAACGCATAATAAAAGTCGCTGCCAGACATGAGCCCGTCCTCGCACGAAGAACTGTTAGTCGTACTCAGGGAAATGGGTCTTTGGAATCAAACCCAAGTGATGTCACACCAAAGGCTGGAAACAACTCGGGGCGCAGAAAGAGGCCGCCCAGCAAGCACGGCTCCTTTAAGACACATTTCTTACCCAGGTACCCTCAGATGCGACACTGAAGGCACAGAGCAAACTGAAGCAACTTGGGCAAAGGAGGAAAGCAGCCTCAGAGGAGCTGACTGGAGATACAGTCAACCTGCTTGGATCATCTGACTTGGAAAAGATCATTTCGACTCATTCAGAAGCAGCAGCAACAGGCATATTTAGGTCCATTAATCAGTGAAACATGAAAACCAAAGAAAAATCCATAAAGGTTAATGCGCATTTGAAGCGCATTTGCCTCTTAATGCCTGGGAGTAAGTCATTGGCACATCCGGAAGAGGCTCCCCCGACGGTCTGTGATTGTTCGCGCTGAAGGTTAACTGCTGTCTGTGCCTTTTGTACGTAAAGATTTTCTGGGTAAAAGTGCAAAATAAGCTCATCATGGCAGAGCCCAATCATGTCCCGAACCCATCATCCTAGGAGACAATTTACTGAACTAACAAAATAAAAAAGGGTTGGGTGCTCTGGTTTGTAATGAGTGAAATTCAGGCCTAGGACTACAGCAGAAAAGAGGTAAGAGTCACTGAGTAAAGGAAGTAAAGGATATTATCCACAAAATTTGAACTCCGCAGTTTGTGAACAAATTGAACTGGGAAAAAACTGAATGATGAGTGTACTGCAAGTGGTTTTGACTACATGTAAGTGTTCCCTCCAGACTGAAAAGCACTTCAGGTAAAATAAACTAAGCCTCTTGAAAGTGACAGCTGTTTAATGTTTTTAATCACGAGTTGGAAATTGACGTAATTCAAGATCTAATCCTTAATATCAAGCAATCTTTATGAACCAAAAATGCATATAAATAAATAAATAAGGATTATGAATCTGAAACTCAAAGACAAAATGATAATCCTCCTTTTCTGATAGGCCTGGAATTCTGTTTTCACTCTTTGTATTCATCTTATTTAAAGTAAAATAACCTCTCCTCTATATTTTTGTTCTAAAAGACTGTCAGAAAAATTTTCAAGAAAAATTGCACTTATAGAATGCCTATCATATTACCTCAAACTTATATGCAATGCATTAAATAGACTTTATTTTAGGTGTTCCACATTTGTTTTGCCTTTAGATATTCTAATGCAAGACACAGGACAGCCTGGCAGACCTCCTACCTGTTACTGTGTCAGTAGGGGCTGTAATTATAACTGCTCACATTTATTGGGCATTGCCATGTCCTGATTGAAGGGCTTTATATGGATCATTTTATGCAATTCTCACAATAACTCTGTGAGGCCTGTGCAATTACTATCTGCATTTTATGTGTGCTGAAACTGAGCAAGTGAAAAAATAACATTAATCGCTGCCAGTTACACTACTTACAATATGCCAGCACTATTTTAAGTGATCACCATGCTTTGCTTCACTTATTCCTCACAACACTCTGAAGTAAAGGACACCCCCCCGCCCACTTTTTGTTGAATTTATTTGGGTGATGCTGGTTAACAAAATTATACAGGTTTCAGGTGCAGGATTCCGCAGCCCGTCATCTGTGCACTGTACTGTGTGCTCACCGCCCCAGGTCAGGTCTCCGCCCATCACCATTCATCCCCTACACCCTCCTCCACTTCCTCCCCTCAGCAATGACCGCACTGTTATCTGTGTCCATGAGTTTTCTCTCTCTTTTGTTTTTTGCTCAATCCCTTCATCCCCCAGCCCCTCCCTCTACCCCCAGTGACAGTTGTCAGCCTGCTCGCTCTCTATGAGTCTGTCTCAATTTTGCTTGTTAGTTCAGTTTGTTCATCAGATCCCACATATGAGTGGAATCATATGGTACTTGTCTTTCTCCGACTGGCTTATTTCACTTAGCGTAATGCTCTCCAGGTCCATCCATGCTGTTGTGAAGGGTAAGTTTTCCTTCTTCCTTATAGCCAAGTAGTATTCCATTGTGTAAATGTACCACAGTTTTTTTTTTTAACCCACTCATCTACTGATGCACACTTGGGCTGCTTCCACAGAGGAATCCAACAAGAGGATATCACTCTTGTAAACATTTATGCACCTAACATATGGGCACCTAAACATGTGAGGGAAATCTTGATGGACATAAAGGGAGAGACTGACAGAAATACTGTCACAGTTGGGGACTTTAACACTCCATTGACTTCGACCTTCCAGACAGAAGATCCACAAGAAAACGGTGGTCTTATATGACACACTCTATCAGATGGACTTAATTGACAGCTTCAGAGTACTTTATCCCAAAGTAACGGAATATATATTCTTTTCAAGTGCACATGGGATGTCTTCTAGAACAGACCACCTGATAGGACACAAAACAAGTCTCAATAAACTGAAGGCTGCAATTATATCAACATCTTCTCTGACCATAATGGTATGAAACTAGAAGGTGATCACAAGAAGAAAACCTGAAACCCACACAATGACACTGAGGCTAAATAACATGTTACTAAACAATGAGTGGGCTAACAATGAGATCAAGGAAGACATCAAAAGATACCATGAAACAAATGAAAATGAGAACACAACAACAACCCAAAATCTGTGGGACACAGCGAAAGCAGTCCTGAGGGGACATGCATAGCATTACAGGCCTGTGTCAAGAAATAAGAAAAATCTCAAATAAATAATCTAACTTTACACCTAAAGGAACTTGAAAAACAACAACAAAGCCCAGTGTGAGGTAGAAGGGCTTTTCTAATCGTCATTTGAAGAAGACATGAAGTCATACAAAGGTTAAGTTCTTTCCCAAGGTCATACAGCTACTAAGCGATAGGGCCAAAATTTGAACTTGGGCAGTTCAGCTGCAGAGGCCAAGCTGCAACGTACTGTTCTAACCCTGCTGCCTGCCAAATGTTCACCCTTTGGGTTAGGACTCTTGAGGGGGGCTGGTAAGGGGCGGGACAATCAACCGAAGTCCATGTGGAAAGTCCCGATGTAGTAGAACCTTATGTGGACTGAGAGGGCCATCATATTGATAAATACAAGATATTTGAATAATTCAGTCTTTGAAAAGACTGAATTATTTCTCTTGAAATGTAAGTCTTATACAATGCCCTGACTTCTTTCCTCAAGCTCCTGTCCTGCATTTTTAATCACTTGTTAGACACTTTCACCTGGAAAACATGTAGCTCTTGATGATTCAAACTGTGCCTAAATGGAACTCTTCCCAGCTGCCCTCCCCCTATCATTGCAGTCCTCTCCAATGCTCCCCGTTTTTGCACCATCCTCAATGCACTTACCCAGGCTTAAACTTGAAAATCTTTCATTTCTTCTTATACTCAGCCCTGCTATTCATGTAAGAAGCTAGAGGCATTCTCACTGTATTTTCTGTGTACATGCATTCTCTCACTGCTCATTCCTTCATTTAGGTAAGCCATGTTCACAGAGTGTCTACCTTCTGCCGTGTGCTGTTTTGGTCTAAAGCATCCACAGGGAAAGGTGTGCCCCAGGGACTACCATTCACACAGCATACGCGTGAGGTGCCACCTCCATTCAATCATGCTGGAGCCTGGGCAGCAGGCGCCGCTGGGGCTCCATCGGGAACATCCAGCACCACAATGAGGCTTTTATTAAATGAGATGATGCAGATAGCCATCATTTAATATTAAATGAGATGTGGCTGCATGGGCAGAGGGTAATTTAAGATAATTTCTTCTCCAGGCCTTTCTAAAATAACCTAACTGGTTGTTCCACCTTTAGTCCCTTTCTCCTTCCATTTACCTAACACA
>JAPYXV010003676.1:0-12034 GCA_028533065.1 Trachops cirrhosus
AAAAAAAAGAAATTATCTCATTGCACTAGATAGGTCGTTGGTGAAAAGAAGCCAACTCTGAATGTGCATTGTTTTCATATTCATGGTATTATGATTTCTAGTTCATTGCATCTTATTTTTTAAGATGTAATTTTCTAGTAAAAGTCACATGTTATATTTTCTAGGTGTTCCAATTTTATGTTATTTTTTAAAAAGAAAACAATTTTCCCTCTTTTGCATGAAACTGTTACTGCTGGAAGGGGCCATCATTGTAAAGATAAGCTTCTCTCAGCTGAGTTTACCAGTTAAGTGTAAAACCTATTCATTCTCTTGCAGGATTTCATGTCTGTGCTGCTGGGTGGATGGCCAAAGGCAGAGTTGGATACCCCATTGTGAAGCCAGGGCCCAACTGTGGATTTGGAAAAACTGGTATTATTGATTACGGAGTCCGTCTCAATAGGAGTGAAAAATGGGATGCTTATTGCTACAATCCACATGGTTTGTTAAAAATAATAATTTTTATACTTTGCAAAAAGTTACATTACTAAGAGGTTGTTAAAAACTTTTTTCCAGGGATAAATCAATTCAGTGATGATAATTACTATTAACTACCACACACTGAGCGATTATGCTGTGTCAGACACTGATTTATGTTCCATAATCTACTGTCACTCAGTATTCACCACCCTGCAAGGAAGTATTTTTATACCCATTTAAAAATTTTTAAATGTTTATTGATTTGAGAGAGACAGAGAGAAATACCAATAGGTTGCCTCCCATCCCCATCCCCATCAGAGATCAACCTGTAAACTAGGTGCCCATATTTTGCCGTGTATAATGTGCCATGTATAATGCGCTCAAACTTGCAGGAAAAAAATCTCTTGTTTTAATTTTTTAATTAAATAATTTATGTATTTATATATAGATACTTGTTTTGTGTATTATAAAGAAATTTTAACATTTATTTTTTAACATATTATGGTACAAGTACAAGAAATTTTATGTGCCAATAACAAATTTATTGTATTTACACATCATAGGAGGCCAAGAACTCTTCATCACTGTCAATGTCAGAAGTATCGTCTTCTTCAATTTCTACATTATGTTATAAACATAAATAAAAGAATTAAAAAGATTTATATAGAGACAGAATTAGTACTACCCATGCGTAATGTGCATCCTTATTTTTCCCTCAAAAATTTTGGCAAAAATGAGTGCATTACAGACAGCAAAATACAGTATATGCCCTGACTGGAAGTTGGACCTTCAATCTCTTGGTGTGCAAGTTAATGCTCCAACCAACTGAGCCACACCGGCAAGAGCTATACCATTTTAGAAATCAGGAAAAGGGTTTAAGAGCTTAAGTAATTGCCCTGGCTGAGTGCTCAGGTGGTTGGAGTGTGGCCCTGTACACCAAAACATTGCAGGATCGATCCTCGTTGGGGCATATATGGGAGGCAACCAATTGATGTTTCTCTCTCAAATCAATGTTTCTCTCTTTGTCTCTCTCCTTCTCTGAGTCTTTCCTCTCTCTCTAAAATCAATTAAAACTTATCCCCAGGTGAGGATTAAAATATAAATGAATAGCCCTGGCTGGTGTGGCACAGTGGGTTGAGTGCTGGCCTGAGAACAGAAAGGCCATCAGTTCCATTCCTAGTCAGGTCATGTGCCTGGGTTGCAGGCCAAGGTTCCCAGGTGGAGGTGTGCAAGAGGCAACCAACTGATTTTTTCCTCTGGCAAAAATTGACGTTTCTCTCCCTCTCTTTCTTCCTCTCTTCCCCTCTCTCTAAAGTCCATACATACATACATACATAAAATCTTATCAATAAATAAAAAATAACTTGAGTAACTTATCCAAACTTAGGCTAGGTCCTCAGGGATCTAGTCAACTTTGTGAATCTATTATTTTCAAAATAAAAATATGAGGCAATAACTATATGGAACATAAAATATCCAGCTGAATAGACATAGCTAAATAGACAACCAAAATAGTTCAATATTTGAATTTTTATCCTAACCTAACAATGTATACAATAAAGAAAAGATTTTATGGGACAGAGCAAGTCTCTCCAAAAGCTGGTACTGTACAGACTTAAGTACACATATAAACTATGTATTATATAAATTTTAATAATGTAATAACAATAGCTTACATTTTGTATAACATCCTTAGGTTATCTTCCCTGTTTTATCCTCAGAATAATCCTGTGGGAAGTGATAGGAGAGGCATGATTATGCTTATTTTCCCAGTGAAGAAACTCAGATGTGGGGTGGTCACAGAGCACTCGGACTGGACCTCCGATCTTTGTCACTCCCCAACTTTTCTAAGACCCTCTTCTACCTTGGAGATAAGCTTCCTTAACATCTATGGCAGTAAACATGCTAATAAAAAATTTTTAAAGAAGAATATTCTTGGCAGAACCCTGAAATTGATAAAATGAAAAATATCGACTGCTACCAGAACCAGCACTACCTAGATTATTTTCGAGTTTCCAGGTTTTATTTTATTTTTCAAGACACTAGACACTTACGTGATATGGAATTAAAATTAATCATGGACCATCCACAGCTCTCCCTCTAGGTCATACTACAAGTCATTGATTCTGGCCGAGGTTGTTCTTGTAACAGGTTATGTGACACAATATAAGTCCATAAAGTCAAAAAAAAAAAAAAATGAGCCCTGGCTGTGTAGTTCAGTTGGTTAGAGCATTGATCTGTTATGCCAGGGTTGTGGGTTCCATCCCCGGTCAGGGCACATATAGGAATCAGCTGATGAATGCATAAATAAGTGGAACAACAAACTGACATCTGTCTTTCTCTCTCTCAAATCTATAAATATATTTTTTTAATTTTAAGAAAAAAGACTTAAAAAAACAAACATAAATATGTTGACCAAATCCTCAAATAAGACTAGGTGTTAGTTTATAGGTGAAAACCCATATAAAGAGTATAAACAGATTATAAATTATTCCTTGTAACTGGATTAGAGTGACCTTCAAGGTCTCTTGTAATCCTGAAATTCTATAATAATTTTCCAAACAGAAATTATTAGACTCTTTATTCTGAATATTCAAGACCCTGAAGACACAGGGATGACACCACAAGACAAAAAGTCCCTGCTGTCTTGACTGAGCTGTTGATAGCATGAATATATATATTTGTCAAAGCATATGGAAGTGTACTCATAAGACTTGTGCATTTTATGCTTAAATGATAAAAAGAAGCAAAAAAATGTAACCAGGAGCACAATTAAATTACTATTTTTTATTGTTGCTTTATTTTTTAAAAATTCACAAATGTCTGCTTATTTTAGAGGATTGAGCAATTATTGATGAAAATTCATTTATTCTTTAGCTGCAAGAATACACTATATAGTATAAGTGATGTATTTAAGCTATTTCTTTACTATTTCATAAAGAGTAATAAATAGATGAACACTAAGATGTGAATATCATTTTAAAGTAGGAATAAATTTTTTTCTAATGCTTTATCTTTTTTTCCATTTCAGCAAAAGAATGTGGTGGTATCTTTACAGATCCAAAGAGAATTTTTAAATCTCCAGGCTTCCCAAATGAGTATGACGATAACCAGATCTGCTACTGGCATATTAGAGTCCAGTATGGTCAGCGTATTCACCTTAGTTTCTTGGACTTTGACCTTGAAGATGACCCAGCTTGCCTGGCTGACTATTTTGAAATATATGACAGTTACGACGATATCCATGGCTTTGTGGGAAGGTATGTGTTGTTTCCCCATACATGAAGCTAAAGGAACATTCGATATTGTGTTTAGTGTTTCTTTAATTTCCCCCAACTGTCCCTACAATATTGATTTTCCAGTGTTTCTACATTCCTACAACACTACATGCTTCTTAAAAGAAGATTTTTTGTAGCATGTTAAATCACTGTCAGCTGCTACTTATTTTTAAAATAACAATAACCACCTTTTGATTAATGTTAAGCTGTAACAATTAGTTTTTTAGTCTATTTAGAAAGACCTCAAGATTAACTTACAACAGGAAAAAGAAAGATGTGAGATGGGAAATTCATTGAGGTTTTAAGTGTTCTAACTACTGTCAACCTCTAAAAATAATGATAAACTCAGTAATTGGTGCCTTTCTTCTATGTACAAAGCATTGTGCTAAGTATTATGGGTATAAAATAAATAAGCAAATTATAGTCTCTTCTTTCACACAATTTAGCTAATCCTACAATAGGAAGCTTCTTAAAAATAGCTGTCTTTGCCATAAAAAGCAACTGCTCTTTTCCTCAATATTTCTCCCTTGGTTTTCAACATGTGCGCTGGGATACAATATTTTTGTGTTTTTGCCCCTCCAAATTTAATATAGTTTAAATTTTGAGAGCCTCACAAAATACTGCAATTTAAAGAGTGAGCAATTAGGTGTTTTCTATATTCAGGTTACTATTTAATAATGTCCATAGACTATCAGTTATCAATTCTCCATTATTGATGTCAGTTATTTAATAAAAGAATATGATATTGGGGACAATTAAAAATGACAGACTCAAGAGTTTTTACATTGACTTTGAACTGTGTAATTAAATACAAAGAAAAACAAAGGCATTTCTTGCATAAATGAACAACTTTTTGGAGAGAAGTGTTTTTTGCTTTGTTTTGTTTTGCTCTTTGGCTGAGACCACTGCTATATAAAAAATACAAATCGTTTTTAAAGTAGTTTCAAAAAGACATGAAGTGGGTTGAAGGAATTAAGGATGAAATATTTTTTGAAAGAATGTACCTCCTTCCTTGGATTTAGGATGATGTTTTTATTCTAACCCTAGTTTCACAAATCAATTACAGCCCTAGATCTTAAAAAAAAATTACCATTTTTAAAGAATTTCAACAGTGTAAGGTTTTTCTTAGGCTCTGCCGAGGAGGAAATGCCAATCAGCCACAAAATCAGGCAGTGTAGAGCTTTACTGGGGTTTGCGCACCCGGGGGAGGTTCCCCGGCCCACGGGGCGGGGCCGGGGAAGCCGCACCAAACAAAGAGCAGGCCCGGGTTTTATACCCCAAGCCTGGGGTTCTTCTTCACGGGGTCTGGGGATTGGTCCCTTTGAGCCAAGTGGCAGCATATCATTGGTGGTCCTCCTCAGGCTCTGGTTGCCATGGCAAAGCCCACCATTTCGGCTCTCTGGCCTGACCTCAGCCGTCTTTTTCTGGGTTGTAGTTCAGCTGCCATTGTGTCCTACCACGCCCACTCTGACGAACAGCTTATAAATTTACATTGTGTAATTTGACTTTGTAATAGACTTTCCACCCCTCTGAAATAAATTACATTTTTGGAAACTGACAGAGACCTTAGCTTTTATATAATGTGCAAAGGAGTCCCTTTCAAGGCATGATTTTTATTAAAATCAAACTCTCTTATAAGTTCCAATGTAATTTTTCTATGTTTAAATCTGTATACTCTAGAATTTCAAAATATAATATCACCAACTATACACTCATTGTCCTACTGTGAAGAAAACTTTATGAGATTAATCAGAAACAAATTTTTAATTTTCCAAAAAGATTCAAATTGTCTGCTACACAAATAGTTTTGTAGGTACAGAGAATAGAAATGCCACATGTCCTTTCTTAAGAATCTCATTACTTCATTGAGAAGATTACTTCAAATAATGTTTTACCCTCTTCTCTCTTACAAATTCAAATTAAAAAAACAATATTAGTAAAATGAGACATTACTTAGGGGAAATAAAGCACTTTAGTTATCAATAAGAACTACTTGCAATAGCTATATAATATTCGTTCATCTGACCTCTCCTTTTTAAAAAATTCCTTTTCAGATTCTGTGGGGATGAGCTTCCAGAAGACATCATTAGTACAGGTAATGACTCTAAATTAAGGAACAAAAAACTATTATTTCTTTTCTTAGTGTCATTGAAAGTGAAAGACCCAGTAGTCATTAGTGTTTACTTTTTCAAGTTGAGAGAACTGTGGACAGATGTAGCTTGCTGGCTTGTGAAATTCAAAGTATTTATTTATACTTAAAGAAAGATTTATGCCAACTTCTTACACTGAAAATGTGTAGACTCTTGCTATTTGCAGAAAATGCAGTCTGAGATAGTCTTGAATCTGCAAATCTATGAATACTGCTGTGCGTTATAATTTCCATAAAATGTAATAAAAGGACAAAATTTTTCACTGATAAAGAATTGAAGTAATTTATAAAGCAGTTAAAAATACCTTCTTTTGCCCTGGCTGGGTGGCACAGTTGGTTGGAGCATCGTCCCATTTGCCAAAAGGCTGCAGTTTGACCTCCCGCCAGGGCACTTACCTAGGTGGTGGACTCCATCCCCAGTCCGGGCAAATATGGGAGGCAACCCATTGATGTTTCTCACATGGATGTGCCTCTTTCTCTCTCTTTCCCTTCCCCTCTCTCTAAAATCAATAACCATGTCCTCAAGTGAGGACTGAAAAAAATACCCTCTGCGACTGAAAAAATTTTACAACTTATTTATTGCATTTTTATTTTTTATTTTTTTAAATTTTTTTATTTTAGTTTATTCATTACAGTTTCTATCCATTTATTGCATTTTTAAATCTTAGTATAGCATTTCCCAGAGAGAGTTGTCAAGAGCACTGTACTGTAAAAAGTTTTTTAAAAGGCTCTACATGACAAAATGGCTCTAAGGTCAAATAAATTTGGGTAACATTGGGTTCAATAATGTTAAACAGGTTTCTTTATTGGAAGACAACAGAGACCTTTTAATATGCTTATTATGCATACTGCATCTCAAAAGGCTACCTATGGTAGGCAATGCTTTCCAAATTGTTTTCCTCCTGCAAATTATTTTGTGCGCCTTTGTTCTATAAAATGTAACCTCAAGAAATGTCCTTGTAGTAGCATAAACTTATCTCATTAAGCAATACCACTGCTATTAACCCAAACTGCTATTTTCTGGCTAAGAACATTTATTTTCTTATATGTCAATTTTCTTTTTATTTTCATTACCAGCATTAGTATTTGGCATTCTACATGCTATGTCTTTCCTTCAAACCATAAAATTATCACAGTGTTCATGCAATTAAAAGCAATAGTCCTCAGCCTCAGATGCTACTAGCTACATTACTCACACACCCTAGCCTTGCACACAATTCTCATTTATTCATCATTATCAGAAAAACTGGAACTACTTGTTCAATTCTTGAATGAATAATGCTTAAAACTTATTAATTCATTACTCTGTTACAATCTCCCAAGGAAAAACAAACTTTTAAAACCTTTTGTTCATCTGGTATTCTTGTCTTAAGGACGTATTTTGTTAACTGAAAGTTAAAAGAAGACATCTTATGAGCTGTAAGAGGTAGATGAGAATCCTATTTTTAAAAAGAGAGGGAGGGAGAGTCAAAAGGAAGCCCTGAAAGGGCATTTTTGCCAGCTAAAATGAAAGAGACTAACATCTTTGTTCTTTTGCATCCTCTTCCTCCCCAGGAAATGTCATGACCTTAAAGTTTCTAAGTGATGCTTCCGTGACTGCAGGCGGGTTCCAAATCAAATATGTTGCAGTGGATCCTCCATCAAAATCCAGTCAAGGAAAAAACACAAGTACTACTGCTACTGGAAATAAAAACTTTTTAGCTGGAAGATTTAGCCATTTATAAAACAAAAAAAGGATATTTAGTATTTATGTTTGTATCTTTTGGAACCCCTTGGATCTCACTTTTATATTTTTATTATTGTTATTAACACTTATTTATTATTTTTCTAAATGTAAATGCAATACCTAATAATTTTGAGAAAATTGGAAACTGCAACAGTGTGCAGATGATGTGTTGTAAAAAAATACAGAAAACTTTAAAGGAATAAGATCTCTCATAATTCCACTACATGAAAATAACAGGTATTAACATTTACATATTTTTCTTTTAGTTATTTTTTGATTTGCGGTATCTGTATATCTGCATTTGTATTTGAAATTTTGGAATTCTGCTCCATATTTTATTTTTTTTTTACCCTTGAAATATGTAGCTTAAGCATTTCGCCATATGACTGAGTATTGTGCAAAATCATGACTTAGAACAGTTGTAAAATATTCCATGGTATGATTGTTCCTTACTTTATTTTAGCCTCTCTGTTATGGGTCTTTTAGGTTGTTTTTCATAAATATTACTTCAATAAACATCCTTGAACATATGCATTTGTATAGCTCTCAAATTATTTGGGGTAGGGTGCTAGAAGTAGCCTTACTGAGTCACAGATAAATTAAGATAGAATTTTCTTTTTTAATAAGCAAAAATAACATAACATTGTGGTTTGAATTTGCAGTGTGATTAATGGTTGATTTATATATTATTTGCCCAGTTTCATTTCTTTTATGAATTATTATTCTTTTTTACTTTTTTAGTATATTGTATTCATTATGTTCTTACAATTGTCCCAATTTATTCCCCTTTGCCCCCTTCCACCCAGTACTTCCCTCCAGCAATGCCCCCTTAGTTCATGTCCATGGGTCATGCATATAAATTCTTTGGCTTCTCCATTTCCTGTACTGTTCTTAACATCCCCCTGTCTATTTTGTACCTACCAGTTATGTTTATTATTCCTTGTACCTTTTCCCCCATTCTCCCACCTCCCCATCTCCATTGATAACCCTCTAAATGATCTCCATACCTATGATGCTGTTCCTGTTCTGGTTGTTGGGTTTCTTTGTTTGTTTTAGATTGAGTTGTTGATAGCTGTGAATTTGTTGCCTTTTTAATGTTCATAGTTTTGATCTTCTTTTTCTTAAATAAGTCCCTTTTACATTTCATATAATAATGGCCTGGTGATGATGAACTCCTTTAGCTTTACTTTGTCTGGGAAGCACTTTATCTGTCCTTCTATTCTAAATGATAGCTTTGCTGGATAGAGTAATCTTGGATGTAGTTCCTTGCTTTTCATGACTTTGAACACTTCTTGCCAGTCCCTTCTTGCCTGCATAGTTTCTTTTGAGAAATCAGTTGATAGTCTCTTTTTTCTTTTTTTAAAATACATTTTATTGATTATGCTATTACAATTGTCAAATTTTTTTTCTCCCCTTTATTCCCCTCCACCCTGTATCCCCCTCCCAATAGCATTCTATCCGCCCTTAGTTTATGCCCATGGGTCTTACATATGAGTTCATTGACTTCTCCATTTCCCATAATATAATTAACTTCCCCCTGTCTATTTTGTACCTACCAATTATGCTTCTTATTTCCTGTACCTTTTCTCCCATTCTCTCCACTCCCCCTCCCCACTGACCCCTCCATTCAATCTCCATTTATGTGATTCTGTTCCTGTTCTAGTTGTTTGCTTAGTTTGTTTTTGTTTTTTAGGTTTAGTTGTTGATAGTTTGTAGTTTGCCATCATTTTACCCTTCATAGTTTTAATCTTCTTCTATTTCTTAGATAAGTCCCTTGACATTTCATAAAATAAGGGCTTGGTGATGATGAACTCCTTTAACTTTACCTTATCTGAGAAGCACTTTATCTGCCCTTCTATTCTAAATGATAGCTTTGCTGCATAGAGCAATCTTGGATGCAGGTCCTTCCCTTTCCTGACTTTGGATACTTCTTTCCAGCCCTTTTTTGCCTGCAAGGTCTCTTTTGAGAAATTAGCCGAGAGTCTTATGGGAACTCCTTTGTAGGATACTGTCTCCTTTCCTCTTGCTGCTTCTAGGATTCTCTCCTTCATTTTTACCTTGGCTAATGTAATTATGATGTGCCTTAAGGTGTGTTCCTCCTTGGGTCCAACTTCTTTGGGACTCTCTGAGCTTCCTGGACTTCCTGGAAGTCTATTTCCTTTGGCAGATTGGGGAAGTTCTCCATCATTTTTTCAGATAAGTTTTCAATTTCTTCCTCTTCCTTTTCTCCTTCTGGCACAACTGTGATGCTCATGTTGGAACATTTAAGGTTGTCCTGGAGGTTCCTAAGACTCTCCTCATTTTTTTTGTATTCTTGTTCCTTCATTCTATCCTGGCTGAAAGTTTATTTCTTCCTTCTGCTCCAAATCATTGATCTGAGTACTGGTTTCCTTCCCTTCACTGTTGGTTCCTTGTGTATTTTTCTTTATTTCACTTTGCATACCCTTAACTTCTTCCTCTGTTTTGCAATCATACTCAGCCATTTCTGTGAGCATCCTAATTACCAGTATTTTGAACTGTGCATCTCATAGGTTGGTTATCTCTTCATTGCAGAGTTCTATTTTTGGATCTGTGATCTATTCTTTCATTAGGGCCATACTTTTTGTCTGAATACACCTCGTACATTGCAAGAGGCATAGCCTTAGGTATTCGCCAGGGTGGGCCAACCCACATCGATGAATTGTGGTGCTGTATGTGGGGAGGAGTCCAAGAGGGAACAATGCTGCTTGCTCAGTTCTCGCCCTACTTTCAGTCACTTCCCCCATTATCTGCAAGCAAATTGGGCCCTTCTGATGCTGATTTCCAAGTGGGTGGGTGTGTGTATATCTAGGACTCTGTGGGTCTCTCAAACAAACTATCCTGTGAGGTTGGGAGTTTCTTGTGCTCCTGCAACCCCCACAGGTTTTATCAGCCAGAGGTTTTGATGCTTTACTTCCCTGCACTGGATGGAACCCTGGGTTGTACAGTCTGTTTCACTCCCCGGCTCTTCCTCCCGATTTATATACACACAAATTTGGGCCCACCTACTCTGCCAGCCACCTTATTGCTACATGTTCTCTCCGCCCGGGCTGCATACCTCCACCCCTCCTACCTGTCTGAATGAACGTTTCTTCTTTAACTCCTTGGTTATCGGACTTCCATACAGTTCAATTTTCTTACAGTTCAGAGTGTTACTTGTTTTGAGATTTAGTTGTAATTCCTTTTTGTTGTTGTGCAAGGAGGCAAAGTGTGTTTACTTTTGCCTCCTTCTTGACAGGACTCTTTTGTGAATTATTATTCTGTGTCTTTCACCCATTTTTTAACCAGTGTCATCTTTCCTCTTACTAATTTGTAAGAAATCATTATATATTAGCTTATAATTTCATGTCTGTCATGCAAGTTGCAATTTAATTTTGTTTCAAGTTTGATTATCCTATGAGGTTTTTAATGTACTAAGATTAATTTTATTTGCTGTCATCTTATTACTGGTGCTTTGTATTTATATTTACGATAAATATTCCCATTACAAATTGTTGAATGAATGCCAAAAGAGTCAAGAGTTTTTGCTAGAAAACACATGACAAAGACTAATTCAAGAATCAGAGTTTGCAAACTGGAAACAGCTAAGCAAAACCTGTATGTGTTCTGAAGGAGAAAGAAAAGCTGAGGGTTGGTTCTTTTTTTTTTATAGCAGATAGAGAGAGAGCATATTTATTAAGCGATAGTACACTCCACAGAACACAGGAGCAGGCAAACTCCAAGTAGAGACTGACCTCAGGGGCTGGAGGGATTCTATTCTTTTTTAAAAAAATTCTATAATTATTATTTATTTATTAATTAATATACTTTATTGATTATGCTATTACAGTTGTCCCATTACCCCCCTTGATTCCCCTTCACCCTGCATACCCTCTCCCACCCACATTCCCCACTTTTAGTTCATATCCATGTGTCATAAGTTCTTTAGCTTTTACATTTCCCATACTATTCCTGCCCTCCCCTGCTATTTTCTACCTACCGTCTATGCTACTTATTCTCCGTACCTTTTCCCCCTCTCTCCTCCTCCCACTCCCCTGTCACTAACCCTCCATGTGGTCTCCATTTCTGTGGTTCTGTTCTTGTTCTAGTTGTTTGCTTAGTTTCTTCTTGTTTTTGTTTTAGGTGCAGTTGTCAATAATTGTGAGTTTGCTGTCACTTTAGTATACATGTTTTTTATCTTCTTTTTCTTAGGTAAGTCCCTTTAACATTTCATAAAACAATGACTTGGTGATGCTGAACTCCTTTAACTTGACCTTATCTGAGAAGCACTTTATCTGCCCTTCCATTCTAAATGAAAGCTTTGCTGGATAGAGCAATCTTGGATGTAGCTCCTTGCCTTTTATGACTTGGGATACTTCTTTCCAGCCCCTTCTTGCCTGTAAGGTCTCTTTTGAGAAATCAGCTGAC
>JAPYXV010003677.1:0-12034 GCA_028533065.1 Trachops cirrhosus
TTACAGTTGCCCCATTTTTTCTCCCCTTTATTTCCCTCTGCCCCATACCCCTCTCCATTCTCCCTTCTTAGTTCATGTCCATGGGTTGTACATATAAGCTCTTTGGCTTCTCCATTTCCCATACTATTCTTAACCTCACCCTATTTTGTACCTACCATTTATGCTTCTTATTCCCTGTACAATTTACCCATTCTCTCCCCTCTTCCTACCCGCCAATAACCCTCCATGTGATCTCCATGTATGGGATTCTGTTCCTGTTCTAGTTCTTTGCTTAGTTTGTTTTTGTTTTTGTTTTTTAGGTTCAATTGTTGTAGTTGTGAGTTTGTTGTCATTTTACTGTTTATAGTTTTGATCTTCTTTTTCATAGATAAGTCCCTTTAACATTTCACAAAATAAAGGCTTAGTGATGATGAACTCCTTTAACTTGACCTTATCTGGGAAGCACTTTATCTGCCCTTCCATTCTAAATCATAGCTTTGCTGGACAGAGTAAACTTGGATGCAGGTCCTTGCCTTTCATGACTTTGAATACTTCTTTTCAGCCCCTTCTTGCCTACAAAGTTTCTTTGGAGAAATCAGCTGATAGACTTATGGTAACTTTTTTGTAGGTAACTGTCTCCTTTTTTTTGCTGCTTTTAAGATTCTCTCCTTGTCTTTAATCTTGGGTAATATAATTCTGATGTGCCTTGGTGTGTGCTTCCTTGGGTCCAACTTCTTTGGGACTCTCTGAGCTTCCTGGACTTCTTGGAAGTCTATATCCTTTGCCAGAATAGGGAAGTTCTCCTTCATTATGTTTTCCAAAAAGTTTTCAATTTCTTGCTCTTCCTCTTCTCCTTCTGGCATCCCTATGATTCGGATGTTGGAATGTTTAAAGTTGTCCCGGAGGTTCCAAAGCCTCTCCTCATTTTTTTGAATTCTTGTTTCTTCATTCTGTTCTGGTCGAATGTTTATGTCTTCCTTCTGTTCCAAATCATTGATTTGAGTCCCAGTTTCCTTCCCTTCACTGTTGGTTCCCTGTACATTTTCCTTTATTTCACTTTGCACAACCTTCACTTTTCTCTCTGCTTTGTGACTATACTCAACCTTTCTGTGAGCACCCTGATTACTAGTGTTTTGAACTCTGCATCTGATGGGTTGGCTATCTCCTCATTGCTTAGTTGTATTTTTTCAGGAGCTTTGATCTGTTCTTTCATTTGGGCCAAAATTTTTTTTGTCTCTGTTCACCTGTTACATAGTAAGGGGCGGAGCCTTGGGTGTTCACCAGGGTGAGACAACCCTTGTAGCTGTATATGGGGGAGGGGTCTGAGAGGGAACAATGCTGCTTGCTGTGTTTTCTGCTGACTTTTAGTCACTTTCCCCACTACCCACAAGCAAATTGGCCCCTTCTGGTACTGACTCCCAGGTGGGTGTTTTTGGGTATGTTCTAGGACCCTATGGGTCTCTCCAGTGAACTCTCCTGTAAGTCTGGGAGTTTCTCCTGGTGCCTCAAGCCCCATAAGATTTTTTCTGATATAGGTTTTAACGCTTTGTTTCTCTGGATGGAACCCTGGGTTCCAGGATCTGTCTCCCTCCCTAGTTGTTCCTCCTGGTATGTCCACACACAAAATGGGACCACCCAGTCTGCCTATAGCTGCCTTTCTTACCCCTGTTCTACAGCTGCTACCTCACCTGCCCCAGTCCTCCAGCCACATTTTTGCCACTATTTCAGGCTGCCTGTTACTACCCCTCTTACCAGTCTGGAGGAGTGTTCCTTCTTTAACACCTTGGTTTTTGGACTTCCATACAGTTTGATTTTCTGGCAGTTCTAGTTACTTATTGTTTTTCAATTTATTGTTGTCCTTCTTTCAGTTGTGCCAAGAGGCAAAGTGTATCTGCCTACACCTCCATCTTGGCCAGAAGTCCCTAGAAAGATAAAATTTTTAATGCTCCCTGCCTCTTGCAAACTGGCAGTTTAGGGATGTGAGGCTAGAAAAATTATCCTAAGGAAAGACACATTCACTTGAATAAGTTCAAAGGAAAAAAAGAAGGTTGGTACTTTCATCAACATGATCAAACATTGCTAAATGTTGGAATAGAACATTGCTTGAAACATGAAAAGATTATTAAAATTTAAGGATATATGAAGTTTTTTTTAACAACCCATCCTAAGGGATCATTCTGACATCAATTTCCTAATCTAAACTTTCATCACTATTTTGTTCACTTACCCCATGCCTAGCTCATTTATCTATAGCTTTGGCCTTGGAAAAATATCAGGATTATTCCATTCATCTGTCTGCTGGATGTGGTCTAGGTTGTTCACCACAACTTTGTTCAATTTTCCAGTTTTCAGTCATTCTCTGGTCCATCATATGTAGTACAGTAATTATACAGTTATATAGTGGAAGATGATGTATATATTTCACAGGACATTCAACTTTTTAAAAAAATTACAATTCACTTAACTGGGCGGGGAGTGGGAGACAGTATCTCTAACAATGTTGACCTCAGAGTGACTCTAGATGGACATGCTCTGGGTCATTTCTCCCACTACTCCCTGTTCCCAGAAGCAAGTCTACTGTTGTTCCCATATTTTTAGAAGAGGTTAAATTTCTCATGGGTTGTGTGTAAAATTTTATTCCTCAAGATGAGCAATGGTAGACATGTAACATTTAAAGAAATAGCACTTTAAAATTAGGCCTAATGTTTGAGCATTATGACTGTCTTCCTCAGGGAATGTGTGAAGTCTCTTGGAGGAAAAGATGAAAGAATAGAAAATAAAAAATTAAATGACTTTGGCCCTGGATGGGTGGCTTAGTTAGTTGAAGCATCATCCAGTACACCAAAATGTTGTGGGTATGATTCTCAGGGCATGTATGGGAGACAGAAACCAGTCAAAGTTTCTGTCTCTCTCTCTCTACTCCCACACCACATTTTCTCTTTCTCTAAAATCAATGAACATATCCTTGGGTGAGGATTTTAAAAAATCAAGTTACTTGGGGCACAGAGGGATATTGTAGTCACAATCACTTATCTGAAATTCCAAACTCAAATATCTCTGACATCTTTCTTATTTATTGGCTACACACTTCAGACCAAATCTCACCAGATTTGCCAGATTAGCAAAATGACCTCATCTGACTTGGTCTGAGGCTATTAATAATCCTTATTTATCTCACTTAATGTGAAGAATCATAGGTTTGCTACAGAAATATTAATTTGTTTGATTAGAGAGTGTCACCTGTATACCTTTAGAATATGATATGTACACCATATTTATTTTCTGAAATTTGAAAAATTCTAATAGTGAATATATTTGGCCATTAGGACTTTAAATAAAACTGAATAACCTGTAATGCAAAAGAAACTACCTTGTCTTTAAACATTCCTCTCTTCTCTAACTCAAATGCTTTAGCACCTTACACCAGAGATTCTTAAATATTAGCTGGATTTCAGATCTATGGATCTCCCTGCCCTCCCTTCTTACCCACCCTCATTTCCATAGCCCATCATTACAATCATCTCTTTCATTTGTTTGTCCCTCTACCCCTTTGTTGAACTTGCCTGGCATATCTCCATTCTTGTTTCAACCAATTATCCATCCACTTTGTCCTTTACCAAAGCAGCTGAACACTGGGGAAAGAAATCACATAATAGTGCTGACTGGTCTCATTTAAATTGATAACCACAATCTCTACCAGACACTGCTGGACAGTTCTGCTTTGTTTCCTTGGTAATTTCTCTTTTCTGCTTGCTTATGTGACTGTGTCACTCCTTCTTATCTCCTCATAAAATATCCAAATTCAATTGCCTGTCACACTCAGATAAAAACCTCAATTCATACTTCATTAAAAAATATAAGCAGAAAACAAAAATGAACTTATTTATCTTCCCTCCATCAATCTATCAACCTAGTTTCTGCCTGTACTTGTCTAACCTAACCTAAGCAACCTAACTACCAACCATACCTGTGCAGTGTTCCTTCTCTCCTATTTTAACAGAAGAAATATCCCTGTTTCTACCTAAAACCATCCCCTCTGTCAACCTCTCTGACCTTCTCAAGGACATTCATTCTTCTCTCTTTCTCTCCTCCCTGCATCATCAGTGTTTTCACTGACTTTTTCTCACTTGCATCCAAATAGGCCATAGTATTTCCTATATCCCCTACATGCCATTTCTCTGGCTTTTATCAATACAATTTAAAACAGAAGTCATTAGCATCATTCCCTCTTCTTTCTCTCCTTGCCATAGTTCCAAAAGTCTATTACTGCCACCATAACACTGGCATTGATCTTGTCAAGGTAACAATGACCTACCTGCAAGTGGCCATATGCAGTGGTCACTTCTGGAGCCTCACCCTGATCTTTTAGTTGTCCCACATTAGACCTTTCTCTTCTAGAATTCCTGTCTTCTCTCAGCTTCTGTTGACAACATAATCTTCTGATTTTTTTCTTACCTTTTTGGTTTTTTCTTCAATATCCTTTGCTGCCTGCCCAACCTCTATCAGTAAGGGTGTCTCAGAATTCAGTGCAGTGCTCTTCTCTCTTCCCTGTTTCACTGGATGGGTTTTATTTAACTTCATGGTTTTATATAAGACCCCAAATTTGATACATCAAGTAGCCCTGGTCTTGAGCATTGGATCCACATATCTAATTGACATTGTATCTCTCCACTGGAAAATCTATTGGTCACCTTAAACAATACTCAAACACAGAATCCTTGATATTTTTCCACCTAAGTTGTTCTTCCCCATTATCTCCCTGTTAGTAAATAGCAAACACCACCATTCATCAGCTGTTCAAGTCAAAATCTAACTCCCTCTTTCTCTTAACTGAAAAATGCAATCTATCAGCAAATCCTACCACATTCATTTCTAAAATCTGTCCTGATTCCATTCTCTTCTCTCCATTTCCCTACTTTAAACTCCCAATATGTCACACTTAAACAGTTATAGTAGCTTTTGTATGTCTCCCTGTGTAAACTTTCACTTCTCTATAATCAATTCTCTACATAGCAGCTAAAACAACTTTTAAACATATACATGTATATGTCTGTCCTGTCTCAAACTCTTCTGTGGTTCCCATTTCACTCAGAAGAGCTCCAAACATTTAGCCTAGGCCCACAGGCTGTGATGACTTGGACAGGCTCTGCATCTCAGCCTCTTTTCCTGCCCTTCTCCACACTTTCCTTCTCTCACTGACCCCCAGCTGTTCTGCCTTCTCCTTTTTCTCCACACACATCAAACTTTTCCCCACATCACTTGCTCTTACCTCTGCTTGAAATTTTCCTTCCGTGATCTCTATATTTCTGCTTACATTTTTATCACTCAGCTTTCAATATAAAAGTCACCCTCCAGTCACTCTGTCACATCCCTCTGCATGACAGAAATCAGAGTCATTGTTGGCACTTCTCCCTAAGTCCTCACATTTAGCTAATCGATGAGTTTTATTTTCTCTCTTCAATCTTGCTAAAGTCCAGTAATTTTATTTTCTTTCCACTGCCAAAACCTGAGTATAAGCCACCTTCTTCTCTTGCCTGGACTATATCAGTAGCCTACCAGCCACTGCCCACATTTGTACTTGCTCCCTTCTATTCTGTGTACATCCATCATGCAGTTGCCTTAAGTAGACAACTCCAATGGCTTCTTGTTCTCTTAAGGTGGATTTCAGAATCCTTAACAAGATCTCTAAGTTTCTGATCTGGCCTCAACATTTCTCTTCAGCTGCACCTTTTCCTACATAAGCATTCTTTCAGTTCCTTAAATATTTCACACCACCTTCCAACTAAGTACCTGTCTTTTCCTTGACTTGTAACACAACTTCACCCTCTTGTTTTTGTAATCCCTGCTTATTCTTCAATTTGCTTAGAAATTATTTTCACAAAAGTGTCTCTCTTGAGTACCCTCCAAAACTATATTTGCTCTTCCTCTTTTATAGTATCATAGCATCCTATACTTCTCATTCATTATACATATTAGGTTGTACTTAATTCCTTACTCTTTACTGTGTGCCTCCTTTTATAGACCATGTCCCATCAGCTGTAGTACCAAAATAAATGGCATGAGCTTGGGGGTGAGCTTGCCTGGGCTCTAATCCTGGTTTCTCTTCTTTCTAGCTATGTGAACGTCAGTGATTACTCAGTGTGGGGGAGCTCTGCCCCACAGAGCTCTCCCAGCTGCTGCAGATGAGAATAAGTCTACCAATACATGATATGCTTGGGAAGGAAAGGCTGACCAGTCTCTCAGAGGAGAAAGGCCTTGAACCTCTTTCTCAGTGGGCTTTTACTGGGTTTAGTTTGCATAAGAAATAGGGTGTATAAGTAAAACTCATCAATCATTGTCAGGTAGTAATGATCAAGAAATAGATAACATTCAAAGAACTATAAGGGCTTATTCTGAGTCAGATAGATAGAGTGGTGTCAAAGGACCATAAAACTTTGGGGAAAAAATTCATTTTATGCTTGGACCCTTAACATTTAAATCGAGGGCATTCTTAGCAAAGCAAGTTTCACAGGATTTCATGCATTCTTTCTTAGGCCTAATCACCCCTGGGAACCACCCATTCTAGCACAGGGCTACACCTGCCTCCAGCATTGTTTCAGGCTTAAGTCAGGTGGGGGAAATAAGGCAGCCAACAGATTAGGAGACTTTTTACAGATAGAATGAGGACTCGGGCTATAACAAAGCTGAGGGGTGAGGGTCTTTGGTCCCTTTTCTATAGTCCCCTAAATCCTTCCCTTATGGTCCCTTTGCAACTGTGCCTGTCTTAGGTTGCTCCTCCCTTGAGGAATCTTACCCATCATTGACTAACCAATCATCCACCTGGGCTAAGCAGGGGCATATGAGAGAGGGGATGTTTTTTCTCCTTAGCAGCTTATGGTCCCAAGGTCTTTTTACTCAGCCCTAGCCTTGAGGGGTTACCATGGCTAAGCTTCTGAAACCAGGCAGGGTGGTTCCCAACAACTTAGATCCTCTTGATCTAAAATTAAGGTAATTACCCTACTTAGCATATAGACTTGTTTTGAGGCTTTAAAGAGTTAACAAAATAAAGCACTTAATAAATCATCATGATTGTCATTATTATTATGAGGTCTGGGATTAGGTCTGTCTCATTCATCAGGACACATCCAATAAGTATTTGTCAAATAGTAAATATTTTTTACAAGTTAATTAAAATCAGAAGTAGTCATATTAAATGTGTAAATGTTCACTAGGCACTTTAGGGGATACAGAAATTAACATGACAGTTTTTACAATTAAGGAGTTTTCAAACTCAGTCAATGAGAATGAGACACAGAAATGTGATGAACTCCAAGGGAAGAACTGCAGCTGACACATCTTTGTCTTCTGGGCATTTTCCCTGGAGAGGAGCTCATAGATTATGCTCTGTGTGTGCCTGCTGAGCTAGCATCCACTGGCTGCCCCACAAAGGACAATGTAGAGAGCTCTAGGGAGAACAGAGGTGGGGTGGAGAGTGACAGGAAGTGAGGGGAATTGCTGGAAAAGGAAAACAAAGGCACAAAGCTGAGAAAGCAAATGCAGAATGCAATAGTCTAGATGTGGAGTGGTGGTCCTCCACTTGTGCTGGAACCTACTGTATCAACATCATCTGAGAACTAGTTAGAGAAGCAAATTGTTGCATCTCCCAAGATTTACTGAATCAGAGAATTCTGGGGGTAAGACTCAACAGTGCGTTTTAACAGTTCTTTCATTGGGTTCTGATACTAAAGTTTGAGAACATCAAAGTTTGAGATCAATGGGTCTAGACCAGTGGTTTTCACTGGTGATATGTGAATACCCAGAGGTTCACAAAGGTGTACCAAGGAATGCATACAGTAGCAATAACAGCATAATTTGAAGTCTCCCTACACATTCCATAGGCAAGTGTGGCAGTTAGTGCACAGTTGTGACTGGTCACAACCATCACTGTTTTCAACTATCATATTGCTTGTAAACATTTTAACCACACTTTGGGGATGAAAAAAGAAACTTTAGTTTAATAAATAAGAAATATTGATGTTAGAATATGTTATTAAGAACATGATAAAATTTCTGTAAATTTGTCTCGACATGATCTTCACTGGATTCACAAGTCATGTATCAAAATTCTTATAAACCTCATTAATATGTCTGAAATGCTTAAAAATAGACAGAAAAGAGGAAAAATATAATAGTTGTCATATCTAATTTACCTTTCCAACTAGTAAAAATATGCTATTTGGAAAGTGCTTGTAAATAACAGCCTAAACATTCCTTTCAGTTCATCATTAGAATTTAACAATTATAAAATGAACCAGTTGATTTTTAAAGGGTGAAGTGCAAGAATTCTAAACAGCTGCTAAAGTAGTTAATTCCTGGTGGTATAACATGTAAATTTTTATTTATATTTTAATCTACATCAGTCCCCAAATCATACACAGTATCATTTTGAAATTTGTTACCAAACCACCCCTTTTTCTTACATAAGTAAAATAAATCAAACAGTATTGTCACATTCCAATTGGAAAGTGTTAAAAATTTTATACATAGTATTAGTATTATAGAGGGCTATATTAAATAAATTTTGTAGTATAATTTTAAATAAAATATTAAGCTAAAATTTAAAAAAACTTTTAAACTTAAAATTACTTTATTTTATATCAGGGAAACAATTTAAGGGAGATGATTTATAAGACTGTTATATGGGTTTATGACTCAAAAGAGGGTGGGAAATTTGGGGCTACAGCACAGGGGAAGTAGATGATCTGGACTTGGGGAGAGGCAGGGCCAGGAAGGTAATGAAATTAATGGATATAAGAGGTCTTCAGGTTGTGGGAACTTTTCAAATTCTAAGCACAAGTAAAAGGCTTAGTTTTGGAATACAGGTCATTTCTTCTGAGTTAAAGGGGAAAGGGTACAACTTTGAAGCATTTTCAAAATTACTGTACCTACCAAAAGTCAGAATGCTCACTAAGTTTCTTTTTTTTTTAATTTTTATTTTAATTGTTGTTCAAGTACAGTGTTCTGCCTTTTACCCCAATCCTAACCAATGCCCCCCCAGCCCTCCCCACCTCCCTCCTATTTCCACCACGCTCTTGTTATTGTTCATGTGTCCTTTATACTTGTTCCTGCAGACCCTTCCCCTTTCTCCCTGAAATTCCCTCCCCTCTGGTCACTGTCAGCCTGTTCTCAATTTCAGTGTCTTTAGTTATATTTCTCACTAAGTTCTTTACATGCCGTCTAAAAGATTTTGGGACCATTGGTTTGTCATCTGTGTTCTGTGATCTTTGTTCTGTTCGGGTTCTGGATTCTATCACCTCTAGTCTCCTCTGGGACTTTGTTCAATTAGTTCCTACTCCCCTCCTATAATAGCCATCTTCTCCTTTTCATCCACCTTTCATTAGCATATGAATGGACACAAGGTTTAAACTTGTATTAGTCTCCTTGGGTTATCAAGAGGAATTATCACAGGCTGAATGACTTAATAGAACTTTATTTTCTCAGAGTTCTGGGAACTGGAAGTCCAAGATAAAGGTACTGTCAGGGTTGGTTTCTAATGAAGTCTCTCTTCTGTTCACTAGCAGAAAGACATCTCTGGTGCATCTTCTTCTTTCTGTAAGAATATCATCGCTATTGAGATAGGGCCTCACTCTTGGGACCTTGTTTAACTAACCTTAGTTAACTTCCCAAAGGCCCCATCTCCAAATATAGTCACATTGAGCATTGGACTTTCAACATATAAATTTTTGGGGAATATAATCCAGCTCCTAACAAAATCCATTTATCTGCATACATTTGTTTTTCTTCTATCACCCTGACACGGCCATATTCAGGGTGGGGCAAAAGTAGGTTCACAGTTGTGAGAACTTGAAACAGAATTTATCCTTGTGTTATTATTTATTAATTATATTATTTTCCATACCAAAAAAAACTGTAAACCTACTTTTGCCATACCTCTATTCTTAATGAGTAGTTAAAGCATACTAAACCTGTTTACTTTTTCTATTTTGTTTTTGGTAGGAGATATTTTTGTACACGTGTGACATTGGTCACCACCTTCTCCTTATACCATGGAAAGACCAGAGATCAAGATAAGGTGATTTAATGAGAATCCTGATAAACGTGTGTTTTCCTTGTTTTATAGATGAAACCCCCACACTATTCTTGAGAGTAAATGTTACTTTAAATACACCCAGTTTTGGACTTCTGGCCAAGATGGAGGTGTAAGTAGATATGCTTTGCCTCCTGGAACAACCAAAAGAAGGAACAACAAATTGAAAAACAAAAAATAATGAAAACTGCCAGAAAATTGGACTGTGTGGAAGTCCAAAAACCAACGCGTTAAAGAAGGAACATTCATCCAGACTGGTAGGAAGGGTAGAGAGGAGCACTGGGGCAGAAGGAATATGCAGCAAGGTCGTAGCTGGAGGACCTGGTGGGTGAGGCGGTGGCTGGTGGACTGGGTGGTCCCACATTTGTGTGTGTATATACTGGGAAGAACAACTGGGGAGCAAGACAGACCACACAACCCAGGGTTCCAGTGCAAAGAAACAAAGCCTCAAAACCTCTGACTTGCAAGAACCTGTAGGGGTTGGCACAGCAAGAGAAACTCCCAGTCCCAGAGAAGAGATTGTTGGAGAGACCTACAAAGTTCTAGAACTTACACAAACCCACCCACACAGGAATGGGCACAAGAAGGGGCCAATATGCTTGTGGGTAGTGGGGAAAGTGACTAAAAGTCAGCAGAAAACACAGCAAGCAGCATTGTTCCCTCTCAGACCCCTCCCCCATATACAGCTACAAGGGTTGTCTCACCCTGGTGAACACCCAAGGCTCCGCCCCTTACTATGTAACAGGTGAACAGAGACAAAAAAAATTTTGGCCCAAATGAAAGAACAGATCAAAGCTCCTGAAAAAATACAACTAAGCAATGAGGAGATAGCCAACCCATCAGATGCAGAGTTCAAAACACTAGTAATCAGGGTGCTCACAGAAAGGTTGAGTATAGTCACAAAGCAGAGAGAAAAGTGAAGGTTGTGCAAAGTGAAATAAAGGAAAATGTACAGGGAACCAACAGTGAAGGGAAGGAAACTGGGACTCAAATCAATGATTTGGAACAGAAGGAAGACATAAACATTCGACCAGAACAGAATGAAGAAACAAGAATTCAAAAAAATGAGGAGAGGCTTTGGAACCTCCGGGACAACTTTAAACATTCCAACATCCGAATCATAGGGATGCCAGAAGGAGAAGAGGAAGAGCAAGAAATTGAAAACTTTTTGGAAAACATAATGAAGGAGAACTTCCCTATTCTGGCAAAGGATATAGACTTCCAAGAAGTCCAGGAAGCTCAGAGAGTCCCAAAGAAGTTGGACCCAAGGAAGCACACACCAAGGCACATCAGAATTATATTACCCAAGATTAAAGACAAGGAGAGAATCTTAAAAGCAGCAA
The DNA here is from genome assembly GCA_028533065.1 of Trachops cirrhosus. Lineage (NCBI taxonomy): Eukaryota > Metazoa > Chordata > Mammalia > Chiroptera > Phyllostomidae > Trachops > Trachops cirrhosus. The sequence goes on from JAPYXV010003677.1 coordinate 11,410, forward strand.
AAAAAAGGAGACAGTTACCTACAAAAAAGTTACCATAAGTCTATCAGCTGATTTCTCCAAAGAAACTTTGTAGGCAAGAAGGGGCTGAAAAGAAGTATTCAAAGTCATGAAAGGCAAGGACCTGCATCCAAGTTTACTCTGTCCAGCAAAGCTATGATTTAGAATGGAAGGGCAGATAAAGTGCTTCCCAGATAAGGTCAAGTTAAAGGAGTTCATCATCACTAAGCCTTTATTTTGTGAAATGTTAAAGGGACTTATCTATGAAAAAGAAGATCAAAACTATAAACAGTAAAATGACAACAAACTCACAACTACAACAATTGAACCTAAAAAACAAAAACAAAAACAAACTAAGCAAAGAACTAGAACAGGAACAGAATCCCATACATGGAGATCACATGGAGGGTTATTGGCGGGTAGGAAGAGGGGAGAGAATGGGTAAATTGTACAGGGAATAAGAAGCATAAATGGTAGGTACAAAATAGGGTGAGGTTAAGAATAGTATGGGAAATGGAGAAGCCAAAGAGCTTATATGTACAACCCATGGACATGAACTAAGAAGGGAGAATGGAGAGGGGTATGGGGCAGAGGGAAATAAAGGGGAGAAAAAATGGGGCAACTGTAA
>JAPYXV010003678.1:0-12034 GCA_028533065.1 Trachops cirrhosus
CCTGTGCATTTTTCTTCATTTCACTTATTGTAGCCTTCATTTTTTCATCTAGTTTGCAGCCAAAATCAACCAATTCTGTGAGCATCCTGATCACCAGTGGTTTGAACTGTGCATCTGATAGGTTGGCTAGCTCTCAGTTGCTTAAGAGGATGGGTTCTGGGGCTTTCATTTGTTCTTGTGTTTCAGCCATCTTTTTTTCCCCCGCTCCGGTCTGATCGCACCTGTTAAGTATGAGGGTTGGAGCCTTAGGTGTTCACAAGGGTGGAGCAACTCACGTAGCTGGGTAGTGACGCCATATGTGGGGGCGGGGTCCGAGAGTGAACAGTGGCGCTTGCTCTGCTCTCCGTCGGACTTCAGTCCCTTCCACAGCTTCCCTCAAGCAAACTGGACCTTTCTGGTGCTGATTCCCATGTGGGTAGGCTTGTACACCCCATGGGTCTTTCCAGTGACCACTTCTGGTGAGGCTGGGAGTTTGTCCCTGTGCCTCAACCCCCACAGGTGTTTTCAATCAGTGCCCCAAGGCTCTATTTCCCAGTGCTGGGATCCTGGGTTGCGCGCAGTGCCTTGCTTCACAATCGCCACCTTGCTGGGTCTGCCGGTTGCCACCCCTCGGCCAGGGTCTGTCAGCTGCTGCTTGCGTGCCCACAGTCTGCCCATTTCAACCTTACGTGCCTGGTCCCAACACTCTTTGTGTGGTGAGACCGCTCTCTGCCCAGCTGCCCGACTCTGTCCCTCCTACCAGTCTGGATGAACATGTCTATTTTAACTCCTTGGTTGTCCAACTTCCATACAGTTCAATTTTGTGTCAGTTCTGGTTGTCATTCTGTTTCTAAATTGTTGTCCCTATCTTGGTTGTTCCAGGAGGCACAGTGTGTCTACCTATGCCTCCATCTTAGCGGGAAGTCCCCAGTATGTTGATTTACATTGTAACACAATAGCCTTTTCTCATTTGTGAAGTAAGCATTTCACAGACCAGCACTAACTACTATTAGTAAGTAATTGATATTACTATCATCAGGGAGTATTAAGTTGCCTTAGTATCCCTAATATTTCAGTAAGTAGATTTCTTAGCTTCAAGTTTATAATCAGTAAGCATAACATGCCATTTAATATCCCTACATGAAAAACTTACCAGTTTTTATTATTAGTATTATGCAGACATTCCGGCAGAAGAAAGAGAAAAGAAGTTGGCTTCCTGTTCAAGACACCGATTCCGCTACATTCCACCCAACACACCAGAGAACTTCTGGGAAGTTGGTTTTCCTTCCACTCAGACTTGTGTGGAAAGAGGTGAGAGTATAGATTATAATATTTTCAGATTACTTTTTTAAATATAGTTACGCCCAAGTCTGACTTTTTCTCCATGGTTCTCCTCACCATGGGTAATAGTTTTATGACATAAAAACAAATTCCTAAAGATAAAAGGCTTACCTCAAACTCTTAATTTCATTGGAATCAGGGATTGTTTATAATGACTTCAGCATGATTGTGTATGTATGATCCTGGTTTACCATCCAAATTTGAGAAAGCACTTACTCTTTCATGCTATCATCAAAATGACTTTTAATAAAGTAAATAGTTTTATACAAGTTGCCATTCAAAGTTGTTTTTATCTTTTAAAACAACTATGAATTTAAGATTTTAAAACCTTACTTACCAGAATGCTGGTTATTTTTAAACCATTTATGAGTAAAAAAGACCTTTGTTTGCTTAGCAAATTGTTGACATGCAACTAGCTCCTTCAGATGTGACACTTATATTTAATATAATTTGAGAATGTATATGACTTTAATGTTTCAGATATTTAGTGGTAAGATAGTTTTCCCAAAAGATGCAAAGTCTTTGACAGCCATTACTGTATTTCTACTTTCCCCATTAACAAGCCAAATTAAGCCCTCTTTGACATGATGTCTCTGCCTGGTCCTCATACAAAATTAGGCAGTCTGGATGCGAGCCTGTGTTTGCACTGCTAATATGGCCTAGGGGTATGGTTGGAGTACAGTTCTCTCCTGCAGACCACACGATTTTACACACCTGAGGAGAATCGAATAGTCTGGAGAGTATAGGGGCATGTCATCTAATGAAATAGCTACCACAAAAAGTCTTTTTGATAAGTACCTGGAATTTATTGTAATAATAAAGGTTTGTGTTTAGCCATTGTTCCCATTGCATCCTGTGGGAGGCAGATTAGGAAAGTGCTTAAGAACTCTGATTCTGGAGTCAGATCTTGGGCAAAGTCCCAGCTCTTCCACTTCATAGCTTTGGGAACTTGAGCGATTTAACTTAGCTGGATCTCCATTACCTCATCTGTGAAATAGGTATAGTGGAAGCTACTTCAAAGGAATGTGTTGTCTGAGATAATGTAGATGACACATTTCCCAAATGTTTGTTGCTACTATTGTTAGTGTAAATGAGGGAAGTGATGCTAAGTATTGACATCATTGGTCAGCATCACTCAGCTAATAGAAGAATCATGTAAACCTACAAGTCATTAAGTAAAACAATGTTTACTGGATATGTAGTGAAAGAAATTTATGTTGCAAATACCGTCTTCTCAATTTCTAATTTGTTTTTAAGGTTACATTAAAGAAGATCTTGATCCTTGTCCTCGTCCAAAACGGCGGCAGCCTTACAATGCAATCTTTTCTCCAAAAGGCAAGGAGCAGAAGACCTAGATGTTGAAGCAAAAACATGATAGAAAACAGTTTCTTCTTTTTGGTTATTTATAGCTAATGGTGATATTAAACACTGATTTTTTTACTCTTCTGTAAAATGATTTATAAGTCATTTTTCTGTTCAATACATTTTTAAACCCCATTTCCCCACCACACAACTATATGGATAAGTTTTTGTGTATTTTCTTACTTTTGTACCTTTAAACAATAAGGTGATTTCATTTTTCACTCTTAAGTGTTGTTTGCTATTACCTAATTACAGTTTTGAAAATATGATAATTATAGTCTGTGATTTGTTACCTTTCAGATCTTTTCTGTCCTCTGTTGGTATTACATTCAGCAGTGATTTTGTGTTAATCATTACAAATTTTCATTCTCTTAATCAGTTATTCTTCTGCAGGTCATTCCAATGTCAGACATTTAAATCTTTTTTTTTAATGGCTAAATTTTAATAGTCATTTTAACTTTCCAGCTTTTTTTTGTCACTTGAAATGAAGTATTACTGTATAGTATGTTCCTTTTGAAGTGACCACAAATATCAACTTTTTCCTTTTGTATATAACATAAATTAAAATCATCCTCTGATCTGATGCTAATATTTTAGTTTCTCACATTTTCTTTTCATTATACTTTTTTTTCTGGTGCAGTTTTCAAACTGAATTTGATGAGTTCTCTGCCTACATGTTCAAGTTCAGTTTATTGTTTCTCTGGATTGACTAATGTTCTGAACTTCCAGTTTGGCAACAAAATAGATTTCTCTATTTAGCAACTTGCTACTACTCTTGGACCTAGTGTCTGAGTCATTAAGATGACTGAACACATTTGTGTCACCTTTTCCTAGTGGCATTTTGTTTCTCATTGTCTTTTTTGTATATCCCTTTAATACATATCTTGATAGTTTACCGTATTTTGCCATGTATAATGTGCACTTTTTTGCCCAAATTTTTTTGGGGAAAATAAGGATGTGCATTATACATGGGTAGTGCCTAAAATACCTTGTATCTTGTTCCTGTGTTTTGTAAGTATTTGTTACATAAAATTTCTTGTACTGTAGTATGTTCAAAAATAAATGCTGAAATTCCTTTATAATACAAAAAACAAGTATCTAAATATAAATAAATAATTGAATTAAAAAATTAAAATGAAAGATTTTTTTCCTGAAAGTTTGGGCCAGAAACATGGATGCACATTATATGTGGCAAAATACGGTATATAAGAACACTAAATGGAATATGAGACACTGAATGGAATACCTCACTCAAATCTAAGTAATCTTGCAGGTACGATCTTTACTTCTCAGAGGTCCTAAACACCTCTTTGCTCAGTCTTGCTCATTGATCAAGGTTCTCGTGTGAGTAAATGGCATCAGTTGTGTTCCCACAGAGAAGACTGGAAAAGAAGTCACATATGTTGAGTACCTACTATATGTCAGATCCCCTGTGTACATCGTTTGGCTCTGAATGTGATTCTGAATTTTTTATCACCCTATCATAACTTCTATTCAGCACTTTTCTTTCTTTCCCCAATTGTTCATCTGTCCTGTTTGATTTTTTTTCTCTGCTGGCCGTTACTTAATCTCCCCCAAAATAAGAGAAACCATTCATTGGTCACATAATCTATGCCAGGAACTGTATTATGCTCCAATGACTGAGAGATGAAATTAGAGCTGCCTATTGCCTAATTCCAGAATTAGATCTTACATCTGCTATAGGCAAATGCTTCTAAAGACCAGGAATCTGAGAAGTACTTGGGCTTGAATAGGTTACCACCAGGTTGTGCAGTCAGAGCTCCAGTGGATTCTACTATTTTAAAAGCAGCCGGAGCAGACACAGCAAGAGATTGTTTATCTGAGAGTAGCTTGACAAGTTAGCGATCCACCCCTTTATAATTAGCATTTTCATTTTATCCTCAGTCACCTTGTATAAGGTTGTGTAAACTGAGATCTTTCTCCCTTTTTATCTGCTACTGACTAGTTCTACCTTTAAGTCATGAAATACTTCTTAAAAACACTTGAGTTAGAAGGATGCATTTAAATGCAAAACTGGAGTATAGGACAGATTGTGCACTTTCAAACTTTTTCTTTAAAGGATAATGTATATATGCCCTGGCTGGGTGGCTCAGTTGGTTGGAGCATCATCATGTACACCAAAAGGTTGCAGGTTCAACTCCTGGTCAGGGCACTTACTTAAGTTTCTGGTTCAATCCCCAGTCAGCACAAATGGGAGCCAACCAATTGTTATTTCTCTTTCTCCTTCCCCTCCCTCCTTTCCTGTCTCTCAAAAAAAAAAAAAGAAAGAAAGAAAAAAATCAATAAAAACATATCCTCAGATGAGGACTTTCAAATAAAGATAATGTATATAAAAGGACTTTTATTAATTTGTAAAGCATTATACATTAGATAATATTTTCATACAAATACATGTGTGTATGTATGTGTGTATATAGTTTCAGGTTGTGAGCTTTTTACAGTTGAAGACTTCTGATTTAAACTTGAAAACATGCAGAACCTATGTGTTAGCATTTAACGATTGAGTAACACCTTCCTGCCTTTAAAGAAGCAGTTATTTTTATTAAACCATTTGAAACCTAAGATTGTCAAAGACAGCAGTTTGAGTTGATCATGGATGCCTGGATGTATGTTGAAGACCTAATATACTACATCGAGAGAGCAGATGAAGCAGAATATTCCCAAACACCTTTCGTGTAGTGAAAAATTTTCCCAAAGTCCAACTGAAAAGGCTGCTCTTGGTAGATTTAACATATTAATAACTCAATTTAAACTGCATTCAGCATATGTATGTAAAAACACATAGAGGGCATTCTTAGGTCCTCTAAATGATATAACTAAAGACTTAAAAGATTCCTCCGCAGTAGACCTTAATTCATAATTCAGTTACAAAAAAAGGAATGGTGTTAACATAAACCAGATACTAATACCTTTATTTAACAAACATTAACCAGGTACTTTAGCAGGCTCAATTCTAAGTATAGTATCAGACTGTGGCAAAATTTGACAAATTTTCTTCAAAGAAGCTAACAAGAATCTTGTTATCTCTGACATCTTAACGTATCAAATATGAATTTCATTTTGAAAACTGCCACTTTAGAAATAAACATTGACGTATATGTCAGACTTTACCATCCAGCTGTCTATTTTCAACAGTTCTAGCAGTTTAAGCAACATCTCAAAATCTTTGTTGAGTTGATGCTGTTAGAATGGTTCCTTAGAGAACTGAAGTGTCCTTAGGCTGGAGTCCTATAGTATGCACTTAAGCAGTGATGTGCTAACACCAGCAGAGGCCAGAAGAGAGCTATTTTTGGAGAATAATCAGTGGAAACTAGGGGCTGATTAGGACTATCAAAAGAAAATTTCTAGGATAAATAGATGAGTTGGGAGCCTTTAGTACAGTCATGAAAGCTTGAAAGCTACAGGGCAAAAAGCAAGCTTTCAACGTAGCTCTAGTTGGAATAAAACAAATGGCAGAAGCAAAAATATCAACAAACATGCCACATGCTAGGCATTTAGGGTTACAAAGAGAGATGTGAGATCCTGTTATTACCTGGTGGGAGACCAAGCACAAACAAACAAAAATGCCTAAGAGGCCAAAGAGACTTAGGCTGAGTGAGTATAAAGAAATACTAAGGATAATGAGAACCTGAACTGTGCCTTAGGATGAGTTACCCCAGGGAAGCAGAGGAGGCAATGCAGTCTGCATTGGGAGACTGACCTGAACATGAAAACTGAAATAAATACCAGGAGTCAGAAGAGGCCTAGAGATTATTTGGTTCTACACCTTCACTGTATAAAGAAGAAACAGAAACCTGAAGAGAGTGACTTGCGAGGTCCCAGCAGGCTGGAACTAGAATGTCATCTGGAACCTAAGTCTGGTGCAGGGGAAAACCCTTCCTGGGTCCCAGGAAGCACATACAGGTTTGTGTTAGTAGTGAGGCAGTATCTTAAAGGCAACACTAAAGAATCTAGACTTGAGTATTTAGGCCTTCAAACCATTAGTAGCAGATTCCTTTATTCAAATCCTACACAGAACCCCAATGAACAATGATGTTTTAAAGACAAGTTTATTTCAAACATTCAAATGTATCACCTTATTAATCCAATCAGTAAGACAATAAATAACAAGATTGTGAAATGGGTCATGGATGGCAGGTTACATCGATCACCTCAGCATCCATGATAGCCCGGATGAACGTTCGCTGCACCCCAGACCAATTATATCAGTGTTTGGGAGCAAGTTCCAGGCATCAGGATTTTTTTAAAGCTCCTTAGGTGATTCAAGTATGCAGCCAACTTTGATAACCACTGCCCTAACTCACTGTTACAGGTTAATTCAATGGTGTTCAAATGAATATACATCAAAATCCCCTGGGAAGCTGATTTAAACCACATATGGGTTTTACCTCAAAGTGGGCAGGGGCCCAAAACTGACATTTTTCACATGTTTCCAGTGGATGCTAATGCTGCCGGTACAAGGACCACCAGTACCTTGTAAAAGCCCCCCAGATGCTTGATAAATAGAGATTCTCAGGCTCCTGTAGAGATTTTGATTCAGGCATACCCTGTGCAATTATATTTTTAAAGTTATCAGAAGATTACTAGTATGAGACAAATGGAAGAAATTCTTAAAAGGATGAACTAAGTATCAAAATGTTAAGTTTTCAGGCACCCCTTGGCTGAAAATATTTTGAGTTGTATAGTAATGTATTAACTTAGAAATGATTATCAGGCAGCAATATACAGTTGACTGTCGATCACATTTGGACTGATAAATGTACATCTGGCCTTCTATATCTCCAGGTTTTGCAACTTCAGATTGAAAAACAGTATTTTCCACTCATGACTGGGCATCTGTGGATGCCAAGGGCTTCTTGTATGCATTGTTCTGCCCCTTTTTATATAAGGAACTTGAGCCATCTGCAGACTTTGGTGTCTTCAGGGTGTCCTGGAACCAGTCCCCCATGGATACTGAGGGACAACTGAAGTTTTGGGGAGACTAAAGGTTATATGCAGATTTTTTCCTGTACAAGGGTTTGGTGTCCCAAACCCCCACATTGTTCAAGGGTCAACTGCATATATGATGATTGGAGTGGGTAGTCAAGCATAGAATTGGATTAGACTTAGTTGGCAAAACTAGGAGGCATGCTTCCTGACTTCTAATGCTTGTTCTTGAAATAGTTTCTCGAGCAGCATTGAATCATCTTCGTCACAGGGCCTTTTACACTCTGCACATTACCCTGTAATCGAACACCTTCCCTCCAGTCTGCACACCCTCTCCTATGGATCTGCAGCTGCTCTGGGTGTGGGTCAGGCCAATGACTGGGGTACCATGCTGGGCCATCAGTGTGCCTGGCACCTGTACATGGAACAGCACTTACCGGTTCACTCAATCCACAGTTCAAGGCAGTTTCATGTGTGGATTCATTACATTCACCACAAGAGCCCCACAGAAGGTAAAATCAGCAAAGATACTCAGAGCCCAACACAGCGCCTTAAATACAGAAGGCTTTCATATATGATTGTTGATTGAGTGAGTATGAGAACCAGGAAAACATAATTGACTAGGTTTTGCCTACATTTCACTGTGTTACCTTGAGTCAAGTCTCTGTCTTTTGGGGCTTTAGGTTCTTCATCTGTAAACTGAGGGGGCTGGACAATATGACCTTTGAGGTCCTACCTGGCTTCATCAGCTTCTCACAATTAGATGGTTAGTATCTTCCAGGAGGGAAGACTGCAGAGTGGTTAAAAGCATGGCCTTTAGAGCCAAGCAGACCAAGCAGAAATTCCTACTCCATCACTTGGAGTGTGACGTGGCCAGTGCACTCAAATTCTCCGAGCTTTCTGCAACTTTCCAGTAACAAGGCGGTTATGAGGATTGAGTGAGATGCTACAGGAGCTCGTTACAATGCCTGGTGTGTGCTAACGGTTCAGCCATGGTAGCTGTCATCATTACTGTCAGTATTGCAGAGCTGGTGGTGACGAGTCAGAAACAAAGCTTAGAGAAGTCAGAATTTGAGTTGGGTCCTGAAGACGAGATAAGATTTAGAGAGATATGTATAAAGGGAAAGGGCCATATGAACCAAGGCCTGGAGGCAGAAAAACAAGAGGGTGTTGCAGGCTGTGGTGGGGGCTGCAAGGAGAAGATAGAGCTGGGTAGGAAAGTCCAGTAGGCAAGTCAGAGCCAGGACATGTGGGGTGCTTAAGCCAGGATCTCTAAGAAAAGTTGCACAGAGGCGGCTCCATGAGACCAATACTCTAAGCCCCTGGATCCTCCCTACTTCCTCAACATACAGACTCGAAGAGGGATATAGAGCAGGTGTCTGTCACTTCTAGGCTATAGTGTTATTTCAAATGCTGTAAATTTTAAAGAGTGAATTTAATTCCATAAATTTTATTCTGTAGATATATTAATTGACCACTACTTATTTGCTCATAAAGAGCAGACTAGAGGTAGACGTGGAAAAAGTTTCCCAAGCCCAAATGAAAACCAAAAGACCAAATTAGTACTTTTAGAAGAACTCCCACAGAGGGATTTTGCAAAAGGTACACAACCTTGTTTCATAATTCAAAGCTTGAAAGAGAAGCCAGCGCGACTGTCCACAGTTGCAGCCCGCAGAACACTGATAGCTCCGCAGGTGGGTGTGCATTTCAGGTACAAGGTGTCTGCTCTGTCCCCCCACTTACCTTCCTGGGCACCCCATTTGATCCAGTCAAGAGGAGTAGCCAGGTTAACCTGACACAGCTGCTGAATTATCCAAAGATGTCCCTGGCACACCTCTCCCTCTCTCTGTGTGCAGAAAACAAGTGAAAGCCTCCTTAACCACAAAAACACTTCAGTGGGGTGGTGTGGGAAGGAGACTTGCCCCCAGTAATATTAAAACATAACTGACATAAGCCCTGGCTGGTGTAGCTTAGTGGATTAAGTGCGGGCCTGTGAACCAAGAGATTACGGTTCGATTCCCAGTCAGGGCACATGCCTGGGTTGCAGGCCAGTTCCCAGCAGGGAATGCACAGGAAGCAACCATACATTGATATTTCTCTCCCTCTCTCCTTCCCTTCCCCTCTGAAGATAAATAAATAAAATCTAAAAAAAAAAAAAACCATGACTGACATAAGTAATGTCTGAAAATCAAGGGGGGAGAGTGTAGAAATGTTATAAATGCAATCACCCCTGAAATTGTCTGTGTAAACAGATGTACATCTTGGTGCTCTTTGCCCTTTAACAATATAAGCATCGAGTATTTTCATTCATTAGAAACGGAAATTAAAAACTATAGCCTTCATTTCCCAAGGAAATAAACCACTGCAGGGTAGCTCTGATTCCCTCCTTCAATTGTTTAACCATCTAATTCCCCTGACTTTGTCTCAGCTGAGAAGCACCCCCATTTGCCTGTGACCCTAACCTACAACGTTCCCTATCACAGAGGCATTTGTTTATGTTAAGGAGTCTCCTGTTAAAATGTGAACACACCTACCTACCACACTGACCACTTCGATGGTCATTCTCACCTGGGCAGCAATTCATTTCCCAGGTAACCAACTGGCATGTTGAAAAAGGAGAACAGGGTCTTGGGGAAGGCTTTCTGTAATAAAGTGAAATGTTGAAAAAAGGAGAGAACAGTCCAAGGCACAAAGTAACCCCCATGGTTTGGAGAGACCAGGCATTGCCCAGCAAAGGCAGCAGAGTGGAGTCTATAGGGCACCACAGAGTTTGTCCCTTTGGGTTCCCAGAGCTACATGTACCTGGAATGAACATAGCAAGGGTGGTGGCCGACTTGCTCTTCTGTATGTGTTCTTTAAAGCTATGCTGCACAGCCAGGGCCCCTCTGGAGTGGCCTTGGGCAGCAGGAAGCCCAGGGACCTGAGATGCTGGGAAGAAGATACTCAAGTGTCCTAGAAAGAGGCAGGAGGGTGCCACAGTGGTTCCCACAGGCTCCCAGTTTTGGTTTCATCTGGTGGAAATTGTGCTCATCTGTGGGGAGCTTTAAATAGAAATGCCCCAGCTGCACCAACCCTGGCAGACATGGCGCTAAAAGAGTCTGAATAGCTCTACCTCTACTGGAATATTGTACAAGATAGTCTGTAGACCCAGTGGGATCCCTTGACATCATATGCACAATAATATTAAGGCATTATTTGCCTTCCCCTCTGTGTTGACATTTTCACCAATAGCAAAAGCAACTCTTGATAAAATTGGTGTTTTTTTCTTTTTAATATATTTTATTGGTTATGGTATTACAGTTGTCCCATTTCCCCCCCTTCGCTCCCCTCCACTCTGCACACCCTCTCCCACCCACATTCCCCCCTTTAGTTCATGTCCATGTGTCATACTTACAAGTTCTTTAGCTTCTACATTTCCCACACTATTCTTACCCTCCCCCTGTCTATTTTCTACCTACCATCTATGCTACTTACTCTCTGTACCTTTTCCCCCCCTCTCCTCCTCCCACTCCCCTGTTGCTCACCCTCCATGTGATCTCCATTTCTGTGGTTCCTGTTCTAGTTGTTTGCTTAGTTTGTTTTTGTTTTAGGTGTGGTTGTTAATAATTGTTTAGTTTGCTGTCATTTTACTGTACATGTTTTTTATCTTCTTTTTCTAAGTCCCTTTAGCATTTCATGCAATAAGGGCTTGGTGATGGTGAACTCCTTTAACTTCACCTTATCTGAAAAGCACTCTATCTGTCCTTCCATTCTAAATGAAAGCTTTGCTGGATAGAGCAATCTTGGATATAGGTCCTTGCCTTTCATGACTTGGAATACATCTTTCCAGCCCCTTCTTGCCTCTAAGGTCTCTTTTGAGAAATCAGCTGACAGTCATGGGCACTCCTTTGTAGGTAACTGTCTCCTTTTCTGTTGCTGCTTTTAAGATTCTCTCCTTCTCTTTAATCTTGGGTAATGTAATTATAATGTGCCTTGGTGTTTTCCTCCTTGGGTCCAACTTCTTTGGGACTCTCTGAGCTTCCTGGACTTCCTGGAAGTCTGTTTCCTTTGCCGGATTAGGGAAGTTCTCCTTTATTATTTGTTCAAATAACTTTTCCACTTTTGCTGTTCCTCTTCTCCTTCTGGTACCCCTATAATTCGAATGTTGGAATGTTTAAAGATGTCCTGGAGATTCCTAAGCCTCCTCATTTTTTCTTTTTTTTTTTAAATATATTTTATTGATTATGCTATTACAGTTGTCCTATTATCCCCCCTTCATTCCCCTCCACCCTAAACACCCTCTCCCACCCACATTTCCCCCCCTTTACTTCAGTCCATGTGTCATAAGTTCTTTGCTTCTACATTTCCCATACTATTCTTGCCCTCCCCCTGTCTATTTTCTACCTACCATCTATGCTACTTATTC
>JAPYXV010003679.1:0-12034 GCA_028533065.1 Trachops cirrhosus
TGGCAAAGGAAATAGACTTTTAGGAAGTCCAGGAAGCTCAGAGAGTCCCAAAGAAGTTGGTCCCAAGGAAGCACACACCAAGGCACATCATAATTACATTACCCAAGATTGAAGATAAGGAGAAAATCTTAAAAGCAGCAAGAGAAAGGGAGACAGTTTCCTACAAAGGTATTCCCATGAGATTTCTGATTTCTCAAAAGAGACCTTGCAGGCAAGAAGGGGTTGGAGAGAAGTATTCCAAGTCAAGAAAGGCAAGGACCTACATCCAAGATTGCTCTATCCAGCAAGGCTACCATTTAGAATGGAAGGACAGATAAAGTGCTTCCCAGATGAGGTCAAGTTAAAGGAGTTCATCATCACCAAGCCCTTATTATATAAAATGTTAAAGGGACTTATCTAAGAAAAAGAAGATGATCAAATAAATGAACAGTAAAATGACAACAAACTCGCAGCTATCAACAACAGAACCTAAAAGAAAAAAATAAAAACAAACTGAGCAAACAACTAGAACAAGAACAGAATCACAGACAAGGAAATCACACGAAGGGTTATCAGCAGGGAGGAGGAGGGGGGAGAATTGGGGAAAAGGTACAGGGAATAAGAAGCATAAATGGCAGGTACAAAATAGACAGGAGGAGGTTAAGAATAGTATAGGAAATGTAGAAGCCAAAGAACTTATATGTACAACCCACGGACATGAACTAAGTGGCGGGAGGGATGTGGGTGGGAGGGAGTTTGCAGGGCAGAGGGGAATAAAGGGGGGGAATGGGACAACTGTAATAGCATAATCAATAAAATATTTTTAAAAAAGTTTAAAAAAGTGTGTATGGATAGATAAGATTATCTTGGATGAGATAAGATAAGATAAGATAAGATAAGATGAGATAGGATGAGATATCCTATCGGTTCTGTTTCTCTGGAGAACCCTGGCTGATTTACAGAGATAGCAAAGCCCCTGAAAAACCCCTCACCCAAGTGAAGGTATAGACTGATGATTAAATATGCTGACTCTGACGTACATGAAGTTCTGGAACAGGCAAAACTAACCTATGATGAAAAAGGTCCAGGACAGTGGTTGTCTCTAGTGGGGGTGGGGGAACCAGGGTTGCCTGGGAAGTGAGGGGACTTTCTGGGAAAGTTCCAGATTTCACAGGGGAGGCATGCCACAGGTGTTTGCTTTTGTTAAAATTTGGAGACTATTACACCCAAGGTTTATGCATTTCACTGCATGGAAATTTCACTCAAACACGTAAAATGAATATGGAAATGTCATTGATGAGATGTGAGGTCAAGTGCTTAGGGGTGAGGGCAGTTGTGCTTGAAATGCACACAGAAATAAGATTGATTTGCAGATGAATAGGAAGATGGAGAGATGGCTAGAAGACATGTGATAGTAAACACACCTTTATGTTAATGGTGGAATCAGGTGGTGGGTAGGTATGTGGCTGTTTGTAGTAAAATCATTGTAATTTTCCTTTGTGTTTGAGTTTTTTATAATAAAATGCAGGAAAAGAGAACAAGTGCAGGCTGTGGGGCCAGCCCATCTGTTGTGAGTCCTGACTGTGCTGTTAGACCAGCTGTGGGACCTTGGTCAGCTTCCTGACCTCTCTGTGCCTCAGTTCCCCTAACTAAAAATGGTGAGTGATGACAGCACCCACTTTTAGGGCTGTGTGTGGTTTAACAAGTTAATGTGCATAAAGCCCTAGGAGCAGTGCTGACACAGAGCAGGATCACCAGCAATTCTTACCCCTAGAGTCCTTTCCCCCTAGAACCCTAGGAACTGAGAAGTTGCGATTGGACTCGGTGAGACAGCTCAAAGCCATGGATTTCTGAAGCTTCTAAACATAAACTCCTGAGTAAGCACCTGACTGAAATGGTAAATAGAAGATTCGCCCTGGCAGCAACACCCTCATTCAATTTCCTTTCGTAAGATCAGGGGACACCAAGTTGGAGGCTCATGGGGATTTGGATAAATAAGATGAGCCATAGTCACCCGGGGCAGCATGACCTGAGGGCTCGGAGAGCCCAGAGCAGGCAGAGGTGTGTTCTGTATGGACAGATGATGGGCGGCCTCTTGGGGGAGGCAGTCAAGGTGCTTTAGCAGATGGACACGGGTCCCAGGTTGGATAAAAGATGCTCTGTGATGTAAGGTTGTCATCCAAAGGTATGGTGGGTCTCATCTGCCTGCTGCCTGCTGCCTGCTCAGAGGCAATCTGGAAACCGCACTTGTAGAACGTGATCCTGCCTCACTGCAAGGGTCCTTCCCTCATTGCAAGGGTCCCTCCCTGGCTAGTCCTAACTCCCAGTGGGCAAATGCACTGTCCAGTCATGAAGGATTCCACAGACCACCATTCAGAAACCCGAAGGCTAGCTGTTTCCCAGCAAAGGTTTGGGAGGGTTATATTAACCCAGTCTTGTTTTCTCACCCACTTTTCTTGATGAGCAGGGGCTCACAGAGACCAAAACAATGTGAAATGAGCTAACCAATAAAGACATTGTATTGTACCAGGAGAACATGTTTCAGATTCAGAAACAGAAGAAAACTCACCTTTAAAGTACCAGTGACCCTGGCTGGTGTAGCTCAGAGTATTGAGCACGGGCTGTGAACCAAAGGTCGCCAGTTCAATTCCTAGTCAGGGCACATGCCTGGGTTGCAGGCCAGGTCCCTAGTGGGGGCCATGTGAGAGGCAACCACACATGATGTTTCTCTTCCTCTCTTTCTCCTTCCCTTCCCCTCTCTCTAAAACTAAATAAATAAAATTTAGAAAAAAAAGTACCAGTGATGCCCTTATGAATGACTAAATTTAATCCACTCCCCCATTCATCCACCACCCATTCATCCATCGATGCATCCGCTCCATTGATCAACCCATCCATCCATCATCCATCCATCCATCCATCCCTCTATTCATCCATCGAACAACCACCTATCCACCCACACATCCACTCACATCCATTCACCCATCCGTCCATCCACCTCTCCTTCCATCCATCATCCATCCATCCATCCATCCATCCATCCACAGAACTTTAAGAAGTCATATATTGTTATAACCTTACTACATGCTGGGTTTACAAAGTTACAATATCTGGCATAGAGTAGGCATTAAGTATTTGTTGGATATTTGGATTAAGTAAATAATGACTACAAAACGAGTAAGATATTTGTATCTTTAAGGAGAAAGGGAACAAAATAAGGCAACAGACGGGAGTTATGCAATATAATCAGGGTGATGATGTAACCAATCAAACAAAACAAATGCAGGGGAAAGTAAAAAGGGCACTGAAACAATTTTTAAAACACATACTTCTTTGAAATACTTATTGTCTAACATTTTTATTTTCTTTATTGGTGGCCCTATAAAATAGCTCTAATTAATTATTATCAAAAATATTCTAAGTCTATATCATATATATTAAAATAAAGCTTTAATAATTTCTTTGTATTTATTATCTGGACATTTAAAAACAAGCAGCATAATTATTCCTGCTGCACATTCACAAACTTTAACTCATTTTTCCAGCATGTCTGGCTCTAACCCGATGCCACCATATTTTTTGAAGAATGTTTTTTTCATTATTTATTAGTTTTACTTTTTCATAAATCATTACCAGTCTTCTTCAGTGTCATACTTTGTGACTGATAAATTCAAAAGCATTGACACTTTTGATTGACTCTGTAAAGTGTAATATTTTATTGAAAAAATACTCTCCCTATAGGTGCTGACAGACGCGGCCAGCTCGGAGGACAGTGGCTAAGTGGAGGGTCTCCTCAGTCCCGGCTTTCCCACGTGGACTTGTGAGGCTGTTTCAGCCGGCATTGAGCGGCCGCTGTGTTTCTGCCTCCTTCAGCAAATCGTTCACAAGGCAGAACTCACCAAACAAGTTGCCTCTATTCAGGATTCTTTTGAAATGTTTTAAAATCTTAGGCTGTCTCAACTCCATTCCATTTGGGCAGAAAATATAAATTTATCCAATTAAAAAATGTGAACTTCATGAGAAGATTCAAGTCCAGAACTTTCCAGAGTACGACTGTAGCACTGCCCATGAAGCCCAGCCCCAAGTTCACGGAACTTGGTGCCTCTGCTCCTCCCTGACTTTTGTAGGGCAGCGTTTTGGCGCCTCTCCACGGGCAAGCTTTCCTGGTGATAACTGTGCTTCATTAAAAGCTTCAGGAACTGAAGTTTTCTGGTGCAACGTTCGCTGGGAACTTTGAAGTTTCCAGTGACTCTTGAATAAAATGCAACCAAAATGTAAGGACACATTTACAGAGCCAGTCAGCGCCACTGCGGGCCACTCCATCTCCTTCTCAGGGGCTCTGACACCGAGCCCCCTGATGGCAGGAGCCCAGAGCAGAAGCGTGGACTGCTCAGCGGAAGCCTCTCCTGCTTTTTAACTCAACGTCGGCTTCCTCGCACAGATTTGTGGTCTCCTTCCTCTACTTCTGTGGTACATTTGGACAAGCTCAGCTGCTGTCGTGATCGGGAGACTATTCTGATGCAGTTACTGCCTGAGGGGCAGCATTGGTTTCGAGACTATTTCTGCCCCATACACCTTCCAGTTCAGCAAAAACATTGTTTTTACTATTGATGTATGAGCACCCAAATCTGAATTTGCATTAACACTGCATAAAGAAATCACCGAACGCATCACATTAAACTTTTAACAGACTCAACAAAAACCGTGATAGTTCCTAGGCTCCCTACTGCACCTGCAAGCTGGGGTTCCCTGTGTCCTGCAGGCCACTGGTGGGGATGGCACAGTGTCCAGGAACCAGAGGCTGGCGGGGCAGCAGGTTCCGCACCATAAACACGTTCATTTTTTTAAATCCTTGAAGTCTGTCTAGACTCTGGCCCACCAAAGTCTCTGCGCCTGATGTCTGCTGCTTCTTCGTCTCACAGGGAGGTTCATGAGTGTTGGAGATGACCAGCTAATGCCTGGCCGAGTCTTCCCTGGTCACAACCACAGGGTAGAAGAGAACAGCAGCCTCGGTCCCTTTCTGTGGTTTCCAAGGCATCTGGATGCCGCACATGCGAAGTCACCCGCATGGGATAGGGTATGGGGAAGCAGGCTCCCCCGCAGCCACCCCAGTCATCGTGGAACCTGAACCCTCCACATCTCCCCCCACACACCACCCCTGGAGACCAGAGGAGGCCTCGCCTGTGCTGTCCAGTCACGGACCTCGGTGCTGCTGGCGCGAAGACGACAGCCTGGCCCCCACCGCCCGTGACGAGGTGTGGAGACTGCTGGCTGCGCCGAGGGACAGAAAGCTACTGTACAGCAGGAAACACAAAACATCCCTGAAATACAGCAAATAATTCTAAATTATAGGAGGAATGTTAAAATAAATATTTAGAGGTTTTGATGAAATGCAGCTCTGTTTTGAAGGAAAATGAGAAGCTGAAAAACAGGTTCAGATGCTATTTTTGCTTCAAGAAGCTGTGTTGGATGTAAGAACATGCGAGGAGAAGCCTTTCTTCCTACCCTCGACACCCCAAACCACAACTCCATATTCATTGATTCAGTCCTTTCCTTCACAGTAGCTCTCACAGCGAACACGCCTGTCCCCAGGAGCACCGGGAACCGTGGCAGGCAGCCATGCCCTCGCAGGGGCCAGGACTGTGATGATGTCCAGCTGTGCTGGGCTCTCCCAAAAGGCCAGGCATAGCTGGGCACATGCAGTGGGTACTGCACTCCCTCCTCTCCACTAGTTTCCATTGTGTTCAGTGACCATGCCCGCACCCTGGAGGAAACCGAGGCCAGTGAGTGTGAGAGCCCAGCCCAGCGTCACACTGGAAAGTGGGCAGCCCTTCCTGCCTCTGTGCAGCTCTTTCCCCTTAGCTGCAGCCCACGCCATCCAGGGCAGTCTGAGGACCAAGGACCAGGCTGTTTGCTTCAGAGCCTCCTCCTGACAGAGCAGGGCAGGTCAGGGGGCAGGTACAGCCCCTGCAGAGGAGCAGGGGACAGGCCAAGTGGACACGTGGACAGGACCAGCTGCCTGGGATGGAGTTAGGCCATAGGAGAGGCAGCAGAGGTCTCGTGTATTATCCTGGTGGAAGAAGGAGCCAGGTACCTGTCAGAGCTGTTGAGGGAAGTGCTAGAAAAGTCTCTCACTAGCAGAGAGAGGGTGGGATCAGAGGGCACAGGAAGGGCCAGACCTGACACTGACATGTGGTCATTCAGCAAGACCCCAGCATCCCCACTAGCTGCCAGCACGCAGCAGTAACTAGGAATGCCAGTCCCTGCTTCATGGGGAAATACAGTCACATAATGACAACAGAAAACTGAAAGACACTGACATGGGGGCTTCCGAAGAGCTGAGGCTACATACCTGGGAGTGACACAGGCTGCAGGGGACCACAGCATGGAAGGTATGAGCAATCCAGACTGACACACCATCCTAGCATTGTGGAGGCTCTGCTCAAGGAGGGCTGCCTGGAAAGAGGATTTGGCTCTTCTTCATTAGCCCCACATTGAACTAAATCAGACTTTCTCGTCAGAGCCTCCTGCTGTGGCCTCTGGCCCCTGAGAGGGTCTGCATGGTGTGGCCACTGAGTGAGCAGGGTGTTGTTGGCCTCAGGAGCGGGATAGCAGGTCGGAGAGATTCTGAGAGATGGACGCTCCCTACCCTCGAGGGATGAGAACTTGCTCTTGATGGGGATGGTAGAGGTTGTAGGGGACGAGGCTGGGCTGCCCTGGGAGCAGCAGCTGAGATGGAAGAATAACTCTTGCCAGGACACTATCTAATTCATTCTGCATGTGGTTTTGCACAGGAAGTAGAATTTGGTGCAAGCAGGATTCCCCCAGTATGAGAAACAGCTTAGAATCCACATCTCCTTGCAACCAGAGACATGGTGTCATCACATGAAATGAAGTGAAATGAAGTGGCACCCACTCATGCTCCATGAGGTGGAGCATGGAGGACATGCCCCCCAACCCAAGTTTAGAGGCACTCCACCGAATCCAGCTGCAGAGAACATTCTGGTAGAAAGAATGTTGAAACACCAGCCGTCTCAGAAATTGATGAGAAAGCCCATGGGGGTGGCGGTCTTCGCCTCAGCCCCCAGCCCACAGCAGAACAATGCAAGTATGGCCCCAAGCCGGTGTTGGCAGGTGGATGACACTCCCTGGGTGCCCCCACATCCTTTTCATTTGAGAAGCCTGAGGAGAGCCATGCTCTGGAGGAAAGAAATGACTCCTACAGCTGCTCTGCAGGCAGCAGGCACCCAGTGAGAAAATCTGCACAAAGGGGCCTCCCTGGAAACCACTGTTTGGGGCCAGGTTTTCTCTAAGGCTTTGTTACCAAGGACATTTTGTTCCAAATTCCTACACCTCACCTGAGATCATCGTCCATCTTTGTGAAATGACAGAGTAATTCTTTCCATGAGTGCTGGCCAGGTTAGGTGTGCATGGGCCAGGTCATGTTGGCATGGCAAGGAGACAGGGATGGGAGGAGTGAAGCCCAACCCCCAGCCTCAGCTCCAGCCCCCTGCCCCGGCCCTCCCAGCCTGCATCTCTGCAGCAGTGCACTTCTTCCAGGAGAGAACAGCCCACCCCCTGCACCTACACAGTCTTCCTCATCACCACATCCTTGCCCAATCCCTGAGTGCCCATTAGGTGCCAGGCCATGTATGGGAAGCTCCTCACATGAATTATTCTATTTAACCCTTGTAATAGCAATAGGATGCCAGCATTCATTTTTATCCTGAGTTCAAAGATAAAAATCTGATGGTCTAAACCCTCACATGTATGGTCACTTGATTTTCAATATGGGTTCCAAGACAATTCAGTGGGGAAAGGACAGTCTTTTCAACAAATGATGCTGACAGTTGGACACCCACATGCAAACGAATAAAGTTTGAGCCCTGTGAAACAGCACATACAAAAGTTAACTTGAAGAGGCTCACAGACCTACATGTAAGCTAAAACTATAATTCTCAGAAGAAAGCAAAAGTGCAAATCTTCATGACCTTGGATTAGGCAATGGTTTTTTCAATATGACACCAAAAGCACAATGAGAAAATAAAAAATAGATATACTATACTTAACATTTAAATCTCTGTGGTGCAAAGGACACCATCTAGAAAGTAAAAGGACAGAAGGCAGTGACTCAGCAATCTGAAGTAACCAAAGATACTCTACCCGGCAAAGTTGTCATTCAGTACTGAAGGGGAGAGAAAGAGTTTCAAAGACAAGCAAAAGCCAAAAAAGTTCATCACTACCAAACCAACATTACAAGAACTATTAAAGGAGATTTTTTTAAGTGGAAAAGTAAAGTCAAAAACTAGAAACAAGAAAATATATAAAAGAAAAAATCTCACTAGTAAGGGCAAATATACAGTTATGGTAGTAGTAGGCCAACCATTTATAAAACTAGTATGAAAACAATTAAAATAACAATGAGTACATACCTATCAATAATGACTTTAAATGCAAATGGATTAAACACTCCATTTAAAAGCCATAGGGTAACTGAATGGATTAAAGAAGGAAAAAAACAAGCCCTTTACATATGCAGCCACATGAGCCTCATGTCAGATTGAAAGACACACACAGATGGAAAGTAAAGGGATGGAAAAAGATATTTCATGAAAATGGAAATGAAAGAAAAAAAGCTGGGATAGCAATATTTATACCAGACAAAATAGACTTTAAAACAAAGGCTATAACAAGAGAAAAATAAGGACCCAGCAATTTCACTTCTGGGTGCTTATTCAAAGAAAACAAAACACTAATTCAAAAAGTGATACACACCCTCGTGTTCATTGCATCATATTTTCAATAGCCATGATACAGAAGCAACCTAAGTGTCCATCAAGAGCTGAATGGATAAAGAAGTGAGGTGTTCACAAACATGTGCATGCACACACACACTGGAATATTACTCAGCCATAAGAAAATGGAATCTTGTTATTTGCAACAACATGGATAGAACTAGAGGGTATTATGCTAAGTGAAGTGAGAGACAGAAAAATACTGTATTATTTCACTTGTATGAAAAATATAAAAAACTAAACAAATAAACAAACTGGGCAGTGGGGGATAGGCAAAAAGGTGAAGGGAGTTATGCGGTACAAAAAGGCAAAAAGGAGTTAAGAGGTACAATTTTATAGTTACAAGTAAGTCAGGGGATGTAAAGTATAGCATGGAGAATATAGTCAGTATCACAATAACTTTTCACAGGGACACATGGTTACTAGACTTGTGGTGATCACTTCATTAGGTTTATAAATGTTAAACCACTAGTTTGTACATACGAAATTAATATAATATTGTATGTCAACTATAATTTAAAAAATTTACAAAGGACACATGGACAAAGCCAAAGGGGGATAGTATTGAGGATGAGAGGTGAGGATGGCTGGGGTGGGGGGGGGAATAGAGACAACTGTACTTGAACAATAATAAAAAATTTAAAAAAACAGAAAAAAAGGAAAAAGCTTTATATTCCAGAATAAATTTTTTAAATAGAAAGTAAAATGAGCGAACGGTGAGCAGCGGCGGCGGCCCGGTGAGGCGCAGCAGAGGTTTTCCTGGTTTCGGACCCCAGCAGCCGGATGGTGAAATCCTCCCTGCAGCGGATCCTTAACAGCCACTGCTTCACCAGAGAGAAGGAGGGAAATACACCCAGCGCCACCATCCACGCTACCCGCACCATGCCGCTCCTCAGCCTGCACAGCCGCGGTGGACGCAGCAGTGAGAGTTCCAGGGTCTCTCTCAACTGCTGTAGTAACCTGGGTCCAGGGCCTCAGTGGTGCTCCTGATGTCCCTCACCCACCCCTGAAGATCCCAGGTGGGCGAGGGAATAGTCAGAGGGATCACAATCTTTCAGCTAATTTATTTTACTCTGATAATAGGCTGAATGTAACAGAGGAACTAACGTCTAATAAGACGAAAATTCTCAACGTCCAGACCAGGCTCACAGATGCCAAACACATTAACTGGAGAGTGGTGTTGAGCAGCAGCTGCCTCTACATTGAGATCCCAGGCGGTGCTCTGCCAGAGGGGAGCAAAGACAGCTTTGCAGTTGTTCTCGAGTTTGCTGAGGAGCAGCTGCATGTTGACCATGTCTTCATTTGCTTCCACAAGAACCGTGATGACAGAGCCGCTCTGCTCCGTACCTTCAGCTTTATGGGCTTTGAGATTGTGAGACCGGGGCATCCCCTTGTCCCCAAGAGACCCGACGCTTGCTTCATGGCATACACGTTTGAGAGAGAGTCTTCTGATGAGGATGAGTAGCAGCTGTGCCGCCTGCGCCCTTCACCTTCGCCACCACTGACAGATCATCACAGACCACAGCCCCCTTTCGTGTCTCGCTTTGTGCGAGTGGTGTGACCAACTGCTGTGCCTAGTGCAGATGCCAGGCTTGTTCCCTTCTGGGTTTGTCCGCATGTTGTAATTGTGCAAATAAACGCTCACTCTAAATTAGTGGTATACTTCTTGAAATTTAATATTGTGTTTGTGATACTGAAGTATTTGCTTTAATTCTAAATAAAAATTTATATTTTACTTTCTTATCGCTGGGTTAAGGTGATACAGATTATCCTTGTACTTCGAGCAGGAGTTTCTTATTTGAAGGTTTGGGAACAGTTTTAGGTCTTAACTTGGAAAGATAGGTATTAATCCACCCTTCTATTGCTTTCAAAAATTGAATAAAAGTGATTACATCTAAAAAAAAAAAGTAAAATGAGAAAAAATAGTTGCAAATCATTTACTTGATAAGCAACTTGTATCTAGAAAACATAAAGAATTCCCACAATTCAAAAATAAAAAGACAAAGGATATACACAAAAGGGCAATAGGCACATGAAAAAGATGAAAATTGAGGACTTCCGGCCAAAATGGAGGTGTAGGTAGATACACTTTGCCTCCTCGCACAACCAAAAGAAGGACAACCACAAATTTAAAAACAAAAACAACCAGAACTGACAGAAAATAGAACTGTATGGAAGTCTAACAACCAAGGAGTGAAAGAAGAAATATTCATCCAAACTGGTAGGAGGGGCACAGACGGGCAGTGGAGCAGAGAGGACTCTTGGCAAGGTGGCAGCTGGCGGATGGGGTGGTCAAGGGGGCCGCAGGTGGAACGGGCAGTCCCACGTTTGCTTGTGGATAAACCAAAGGAATAACTGAGGAGCAAGACAGAATGTGCAACCCAAGGTTCCAGTGTGGAGAAATAAAGTCTCAAAACCTCTGAGAAAACCTGTGGGGGTTGAGGTGGTGGGAGAAACTCCCAGCCTCACAGGAGAGTTCATTGGAGAGACCCACAGGATCCTAGAACATACACAAAACCATCCACGCAAGAATCAGCACCAGAAGGTCCCAGTTTGCTTATGAGTAGCGGAGGAAGTGACTAAAAGCCCACCAAGAGCTGAGCAAGTGGCATTGTTCTCTATCAGAGAGAATCTCCTTCCTCACATACAGCCCCACAACACTACGGGGGTTGCCCCGCCCTGGCAAATACCTAAGGCTCCACCCCTTACTACATAACAGGTACACTGAGAAAAAAAATGGCTTAAATGAAAGGACAGATCAAAGCTCCAGAAAAAATACAACTAAGCAATGAAGAGATAGCCAGCTTATCAGATGCACAGTTCAAAACACTGGTAATCAGGATGCTCACAGAATTGGTTGAATTTGGTCACAAAATAGAGGAAAAAGTGAAGGCTATGAAAAGTGAAATAAAGGAAAATGCACAGGGGACCAACAGTGATGGGAAGGAAACCAGGACTCAAGTCAATGATTTGGACCAGAAGGAAGAAATAAACATTCAACCAGAACAGAAGGAAGAAGCAGAATTCAAAAAACTGAGGAGAGGCTTAGGAACTTCCAGGACAACTTTAAACATTCCAACATCCAAATCATAGGGGTGCTAGAAGGAGAAGAGGAAGAGCAAGAAATTGAAAACTTATTTGAAAAAGTAATGAAGGAGAACTCCCCCAATCTGGCAAAGGAAATAGACTTTTAGGAAGTCCAGGAAGCTCAGAGAGTCCCAAAGAAGTTGGTCCCAAGGAAGCACACACCAAGGCACATC
>JAPYXV010003680.1:0-12007 GCA_028533065.1 Trachops cirrhosus
CCCCCCCCCCCCCCCGCCAGTGTCAGTGGGTGTATACATTTCAGACAAACCTTTAAAGCCCACTCGGTAAAACTGACTGACATTCCTGTTTACTCTCTCCTGCTGACTCCCTGCTGGAAGCCTCCTGAGTTTTATTTACAAGTTCTCCGCCACACATTCTGCCTCCCTTGAAAGACCAGCCTCCCTTGAAAGACCAGGCGAAGACCCGCCTGTGGGTCCCTTCTGTTCTCACAGATTTCGGGGCCAGTGGCCAGAGTGTAATGGTTGGATGACATCGCAGGGTCGATTGATTGCCAGATTTCACAGCTAATGGGCTTTTTTTTCCCCCTTGGGAAAGCCTCTCATCTTTTAACAGAAGGTCACCCATTCCTCTGTTGGGCAAACTTTCTGGTTTTACAAATGAAGACTGAGCAGGTACAGGTGTGCACATTTAGTGTCACCTTGGGCATTTCTAGCTAAGTATGAGGCCCCTGGGCTAAGGCTTTCTGCTCCTCTGCTGGAGTGGAGCTCCGGTTTTGACACTGACAATAGCATTGTCCACTATCCTTTCAGAGTAAGGGTGGCTGGGATAAGTGACCCCATAGACTTTTGTTTTAAATCAATCTCAATCTGGATTTACAGTAACCATTTTCTGCAGGAGTGAGCTGCTTTTGGAGCAAGCACTAGGAATCTTTACAGTTTAAGAATTTAGAAACCCACACCTTCTGGGCCAGCTCCCCAGGGAGTTGCCAGTCTCCTAGAACTGGGGACCCCCACCTGGGTCAGATGCATTTAGGGCTTCTCTCTGGCAACCTCCACATCTGACGCTCGATCTGAACTCCCATCTGCATCACCCCACGTTCAACGCCAATTCCCTCTGGACCTGGAAAGGCAAACCTGAAGGCTGAGAGGGCAGCGTCAGGTGATCGGCCAACCCAAATGCCCTCATCTGGGAAAAATGGGCCCCCAGACCGTATCCAGGCCAACGGGCCTGCAAGCGCTGGGCACGGGATTCTCAGGTTCGCGGATATCAGGTCCTGGTCCCAGAGCTTGCGCAGACCCGGGAGCCTGGGTGCCCGCTTTCAGGGGCAGAGGGACCCGTGCCTGGCTTCTTATGCAGGGTTGCACCCCGTGGCCCGTGCACCCCGGGGCTCCCACAAGACGCCCCGCAGGACCACACAAAAGACCCCACCCGAGGTCGGGCGTGCATTTCCTGTTAGATTGGCGGCGGCGTGCAGCCAGCCACCCATGTGTATCCCGCAGCGCGCGGGCCGGGCGGGGCATGGGGCACGCCCCCACGCAGCCCCAGTCCCCGCGCGCCTGCCGTGAGGGGCCGCCCTCTGCGGGTCCGCCCCCGTGTCACCACAGGCCGGGCTCCCTTTGTGTGCGGCCCGAGAGCCGCGGCCGCGCCATTGGCCCGCCGGCCCGGGGGGCCAGCCCCTTCCTGGCTCGCCTCATGCATATGCATGAGCGCCCCGGCCCTCCCCTCCCCGGCCCCTCCCCGCCCCCTCCCGCGCGGGCGTGCGAGGCGCGCGGCGCGGCTCCCTCCTCGCGGCTGCCGGAGCCCGAGCCCGAGCCCGAGCCCGAGCCCGGGCGAGCCGAGCCTGCTCCGGGCGGGCGGCGGCGGCGGCGGCGCTCCAGCCATGTCAGCGCGCGCGAGCCTGGGCCCACCATGAGCCATGGCCATGTCCGTGAGCGCCGAGGACGACGACTATGAATCGGAGCCGGACCAGGTCGGGGGCCCGGGGTGGGGCTAAGGGAGGGACCCGCCACCCGATCTCCCGACCGACCGACTGACGCGCCCAGGGCGGCTGCGACGCCACCCTGCCGTGATGAGGAGAAAGTTTTGCAGCCGCCGATGGTGGTGCCGCCAGGGCCTGGCCGGAGCGGGGCATAGAGGAGCGCGGCAGGCCAGCGGACGCCCCGGGCCCGGCAGCCGGCCCGGGCAGGGGGCGTGTGCAAGCGGCTGTGCGCTAGGGTGGCCCGCGGTGCCTCGGGGACAATGTGGGCCTCGCCGTCGGGCGGGCCCTGCCGGGCGCCAGCCAGGGCCGGCGGGCAAGTTGCGGGCGCCGGCGCGCGTTCGGCCGGGGCGCGCCTCGCCCTCCCCTCGCGCCCTCGCCCGCGGCCCACGCGCGTGCCGGCCGCCTCGGGCGCACCCGGACCTGCGGGCGCCGGCGCCTCCCTCCTTTCCGTTTGCAAAGTTGCACCGGGACCGTCGGCCTTTGGGCTGAAGGACGCCGCGGCCCGAAGGGTGTGCGGCCCGGGGCCGTGGGCCCGACGGCCCGAGCTTTTGTCTGGGCGCCGCGCGCCCGCCGCCTGCCGTGGGCAGACGGAGACAGGAAGGGGTGCGAGCCGCGGTCGGCGCGGGGAATCCGGAACCGGCGAGTGCGCTCCGCGGCGGAGGAAGCCGTGACCCCAGATGGCAGTATTTGGCCTCGGTTGGGTTTAGAAGGGAAAGCAACCTCTCTTGGGAGCAGGGGAGAGAAATCTGTGTATAAAACAAAGCCCTGGGTGTGTTTACGGCGTGAATTTACTACGGGAAGATTTCGCATTTAGGAAGCGGGCAAGAAAGTGGAGGTTTTACGAAGTATAATCTGTAGAGTATTTGAAACAGGACACAGGCGAGGTAGACTTGTCCAAGGAATTAAGCATTGGGTGGTTGGGTTGTCATGTGGGCATGGGACTAGGTGAGTAAGATGCTTGCTTTATAACCCTGGGTGGGATAAAGATGTTTGGGGATGTTCAGGCCTAGGTTTTTTCCCTTCCATTAGGCGCGATTGAGGAAGTACTTACTGTGCGTGTTGTACTTAAAACGTATCACACGTGTTATTAAGTGGGTTTATTTAACAGATGAAGTTAAATTGTATTGTTTCCTCGGTTTTGCTGGACGTTTTCAGGCACGTGCACCTTATGGGATGTTCCTGAATCTCACTGGCCTAATGGATTAACCCAGAAACAACCCAAGTGGTCCCAGGGCTTGGAACTTTGATCCAGTCCGCAGCGCAGTCTTTGAATGGCTCTCCTGGTCTCCCTGTTTAGTTCACTCCTCAACTCTTGGTTTGAAATTTCAGTTTAGTTTGGGACTACCTAGTCCCTGCCCACAGCTCACTGTTTCTGTGGCATCTGGCCATTCATAAGATGCTTCCATATGGGGTACCCAAACTTTGGTGTTTCAGGATTGAGGTTCCTGTTACCTGTTTTGTTTTTGGTTTTTTAATTTGACCACACTTATGGCCTGTGGTCATAATCTGACACCACGTGAGACAAGACTTAGTATGTCTCTGGGCTAAAAACGTGTTTTCAGGTCTGGCCACTCCTGAGAGAGATGTCCATCAAGAGAGGACCTGTATGCCCTATAGCCAGATTTTGTTTGCCTCCTCCTCCTCTTCCTCCTCAGCCAGCCAGCCAGCCCGGTGGGGCGCTTGGAGTTGTTCAGCCACAGAAGTTCTCAGAGGTTTCGATGTTCGCTTGAAGATGATTCCTTCGGCTCAGATGCACTGAGGGAGACGGCCTGTAAGCCAGGCCAGTGGGCAGCAGGTTTTTCCCACGGCCCCACAGAGAGGATGACTGTCAGCGAAGGTAATCGGCAGTAGGAATGCTCTGGGCTGCGCTTCCTGGCCACGAGCCTCCCCTCACCAGCTTTTTTCAGTCTTGGGATTTCTCGGGCCTGCATGGAAGGGTGGCTTCCTCCAAGCACTTCAAAGGCAGCTGTTTCCAAACAAGAGCCAGAGTCTCCAGTTCGCAGGCCCTTCACTCCAGTCTTTAAATGCATCTTCCTCAGAGAGGGCTCAGGAGGTCTGACCCCTCTGCCCCCACCCCACCCTGCCGAAATGGGTTGGCACCGCAGGAGAGGCCCCTGGTGGGCAGGTGTGGGGGTCCTGGCATGAGGGCATGCAGGTGTGCTTGCCCATGGGCTGTGGGAAAGGACCCCCTGGAGGCTCTGCTGGGAAGTTCCAGTCTCCCTGTCCCTGCCTACAGCTGTGCCTAGCCCCTTACTCCCCGTGGGGCACCGTACAAGTCTGCATGTCTCACCGCCCCCTGCCCCCCGAGGCTGGTGTCCAGTACTGGGTGCCATCAGGCTTCCTTAGGCCTGCTCTGGGCTAGCCTGGCTGCCCCACGCCTTCCCACAGCAGCCCAGGTTTCTTCCCCTGCTCCCAGGAGCAGGGCGGTGATGTGATGGTGGGTGGGAGGAGATCCCTGCGGTGCTCTGTGCGGTGCTCACCCCTGCCTGGGCCTTCTCCCGTTGACCTGGCTTGCTTTCCCAGTACAGGATGTGTCTGGAAATTCTTCAGCTCTGCTGCTTAGTTTGAGGAGATGCCCCTTTAAGGACGGCTCGTTAGGAAGAAGAATTCTTGTTCCAGCTTGGGTGATTTATTTTTTTTTTTAACCCCCTGAAGTGAAAATAGTTTTATTCTTTTCTTTTTCTCTAAATAAAAATGACTATTCCCTGTTTAAAATAACAAAAAATAGGAAATGATGCAGAAGAAGATATTTCAGAACTGTGTGTGGCCCTAATCACTGCGTTGCCCATGATGGCTTCTTAAATCATGGCATTTCAAGGCAAGAGGTCGTTGGAGCTTCCTGAAATTATATGCAGAAGTTTTGGGACTCTGGGCCTTTGTGTGCGTTTTCCTGGGGGGAAAGTCCTTCGCTTTCCTCAGGCTCTCCAGAAACCTGTCCCCTGGGTTCTCCTACCCCTTGTTTTTTGTTTTGTTTTTTGTTTTGTTTGTTTTGTTTTTCCTCTTGCTCCTTACCCTCAGCGTGTAAATAAACTGAAGCCTTCCTGCGGTCCACAGGTGTGTGTTAAGGGGCCCGTGGTGCTGCTGAAATCCAGCTTTTTCTGGGCTGTCCATGATAATCGAAGATTTCGGTGCAGATTCAACGTTGACACGAATCTGTTATGTTGTAGAATGCAGCTTCAGCATGACAAAGGAATTCCACTGTTCAGGGGACCTGTGTCTACCCCTTGGGGGGCTAAGTGTCGGTGTGCTACTGTAGCAGGTGGTTTGGTAGGGAACTATCTTAATTGTGAAAACCTCCACCCAGGTTTTACTTTTTCTCGCTTTCTCCCCTTGACATCTGAAACTCTAGCCAGCTCTCTTCTTGAAACGTTTCCTGGCTCTGTGATGCCACACCTCCTGCCCTTTCTCCTGCCTTTCTGACCAGTCCTCAGCAGGTGGCTCTTTGTCACCTGGCCCTCGGATGTTACTAGTCTTGAAGCTACTGTCCAGGACCCTCCTCTCACTCTGCCCATTCTGCCTGGACAACCTCATGGACTTAACTAGTTTCACACTGTGTGATGCTGATTCCCAGTAGTGTATCTCGGCTCCCGTCCCTCCTGCCTGCTGGCCGGCCACCTTCCATGGATGTCCTGTGGGCTCCTCACATTCCACAGCAGAGCCATTGTTGTCTGTCTTCTCAAGCCCCATGGTTCTCCTGTTGCTCCAGCTGGAAACCTCCAGGTTTTTCAGACCCCCTCCTGCTCGTGTGCCACATGTTCACTCAGTCTGCGGGTCTTCTAACACTGGGTCAGCTTCTGAAGTATCTCCCAAGTCATCCCCTCCTTTCATCCCTTCCATGGCTCTTCCTCATGCCTTCATAATCTTTAGCTGGACTACTGCAGTGTCCTCAACTCATCTCTCTGCCTTGCAACTTGCCCACCACCCAAGAAGTAACCCCCCCCACATTGTTGCCAGAATATGACCGCATTGCTCCTGCATGTAAAGTCCTTCCACTGCTCCTCCAGGGGCCACCATTTCTCTCCTGTGGGACACGGGGCCCTACAGGGTTGGGCCTCTGCTACCTCGGGGCTGGCTTCCAGCAGTCATATCAACCTGTTCCTTTAACGTGCCGTTCTGTTTCACATCTCTATCTTACTCTTCCTTCTGTCTAGGCTATCCATGCCTTCACCCCACCCTTACCCCTGGCCTGCAGAGTCCTGGCCGCCCTCTAAGGCGCTCTGTAGTTGCCACCTCCTGTGTCTGTGACTTTTCTCAACCTCCCTTCCCCGTGAGAAGGGGCATTTCTCCTGGGTCTGCACACCAGCGTCCAGGCTTTTGAGCCACTGCCTGGGTTCATATCCCGGCTTCTCATTCATCGACCCTGTGACAAGGGTAGACGACTTTAACTGTGCTGTGCCTCAGTTTCCCCATTTCTAAATGGAAACAATGATTCGCACCCCATTGGTAATTGATACAAATGTTGAGAAGAGTAATTACTTAATAAACGTTAGCTTTTAGTATTCTCATCATGTTGCATTGTGCTCGTGTGGTTACTGTCAGCCTCCCACTCCGCCGCAGCGCCTTTGAGAGTAGGGAGCAGCCCTTCCTCATCTCTGTAGTCCTGGCACCTGGTGTTGACTCTGGTGCTTAATTCACAGCCAGAAAACACTTGGGTGGGTAGGTGGGTGCGTGTGGGCCTGAGGGGTTAATGACCGAGTGTCACGTGCACCTCCCAGGCTCTGTTGACTGTTGATGTTGAACATCTTTTCACGAATTTTTTTTTGCTCATCTATCTGTTTTGGGGAAATATTGAAGTCCTTTGCCCATTTAAAAGTTGGGACTTTCATGACTGTTGTTGAGTTGTTAGCGTTCTTTATAGATTCTTGGCACTAGCTTCTCACCAGATACATGATCAGCAAATACTTTCTCTCATTCTATGGTGTCTTTCACTGTTGATTGTTGCCCGTGTCCTGCGGAAACCCTGGCCTCGTCCAAGGCCGTGAAGATTTACCCGTAGACGTTCTTCAAAGCGTTTGATAGTTTTAGCTCTTCCATTTAGTCTTCAATTCATTTTTGAATTAATTTTTGTATATGGTGTGAGTGAGAGGTCCCACTTACTCTTGCTTGCAGATCCGAAAAAACTGTTCTTTCCTGCACTGAGTTGCCTTGACACCTTCGTCAAAATCAGCTGGTCATCAGTATTGGGACGTTTTGTTCACTGACTCGCAGTTCTGTTCGGCTGGTCTTTGTGGGTTCCAACGCCAGTGCCGCACTGAGTTGTTTTCTGCAGCTTTGCAGTAAGTTTTGAAGTCATGAAGTATGGGTGCTGTAATTTTGTTCTTGGTTGTCAAGATTGTTTCAGCTGTTACAGGTCCGTTGAATTTCCATGTAAATTTTAGGATCTGTTTGTGAATTTCTGCAAAAAAGTCACCGGGATTTTGATTGTATTAAATCTGTAGAGCACTTTGGGGGATATTGCCATCTTAACCATATTGCCTCTCATTCCACGAACATGGGATGTCTTTTCATTAATTTGGGTTAATCCAAGTAATTTTAACCCCTGGCTTTGAGAGAGGAGGGACTGAAGAGATTCTGCCCATGGATATTCTGGAGAACAGGATCTGACAGGAGGCACTCAGTTAATACTTATGGAATAAATGAATGGAAGAACTACCTTGCTAGTATTCCTTTTAAGGACAATGCTGACAGGTTGCTGGTAGGAAAAAGATGTTGGAATACTAAGATTTGTGTGTGTGGGCCTGTAGACTTTAGACTTTTCTAACCAGATGAAGCTGAGGCTGTGGATCCTGGGTTGATGAGCTCAACAAGTGGCCTCAGCGTTGGGGAGGCTGGTTTGGAAGTGGAAGTCAGTACATCCCATTGTTGCCATTATTATTTTTTTATTATTTTAATCCTTACCCGAGGATGTGTGTATTGATGTTAGAAGGTGGGAGGGAGGGAGGTGGGGAGAGGGAGAGAAAGAGAGAAACGTGGATGTGAGAGAAAATTAGTTGGGCGCCTTCTGCGCTCGTGGTTGCCTTTTGCTGAGAAGAACACGCGGTGCCAAAATTAACAGAGACACTCTGGGTTTGTTCCATGCTCGAACAAACAGGCAAGGGCAGGAGACCATGGAGTTCAGTTTTGGTGTGTGAACCTGTAGATGTCACCCGGAAGAGATCAGGCCTGAAGCTTCACACCAAAATGAGAGGCCTGTTCATCTCCTTAATAGAAACCATCTGATGCCTTTTCTTATGTGTCAGTTTTCTCAGCGGTCTTTATTAGGATCCTGCATTTCAGGTGTTACTCAATTGTTTGTTTTTTAAGATTTTATTATTATTTTTTAAATGGTTAGACTGCTCACATCTGCGTAAGCAAATCTTATAAGCTTATTTCTTTTTAGAGAGAGGAGAAGGGAGAGAAACACTGATGCATTGGTTGCCTCTTGCCCACCCCTAAACAGGGTCCTCCTGGCTTGCAACCCAGGCATATGCCCTGATTAGGAATTGAACTGGTGACCTTCCGGTTTGTGGGATGACACCTAACCCACTGAACCATGCCAGTCAGGACTCAGGTGTTGTTCAGTTAACTTCGAGAAGTTGCGGGCAGCTGCGGCTTTTCCAGCCTGATGGGCAGCCGGCTAGAGGGGGCCAGAATCAAAGTCCTCAGGAACAGTGATTCCTTACACCTCTTTCTGTCGTTTGCTCTGTCATTTTCCAGGATGTCTCAACTGCTATTGAAATCCAGACGGGCTTGTTTTTTCCACAGATTAGAAAAGTGCATTCTAATAGGAATGCGCTTTGGAAAGCATGGGAAAGCACGTACAAGCTTTGTGACTGGCTGGACTGGCCCAACTTTTTTTTTTTTTTTTTACTTCCGAGAGGCACTGTCTTCGTGGCCAGCAAGGCCAGAGGCCCGGCTCAGCGGCTGTTTATACCTGCCATTCCTGAGTGGGAGACGGGAGGCCTGTTTGGAGGCCTGGGATTTTTTTCCCCCCTTTTCAGTTCTCCACTAAAGAAGCTAGACCTTAGGCGAGAGCCCTTCGCCTCTGGCTTGTCCATGGAGGGCGGCCCCTGCGCTGCCCTCTCTGTATCTGACTTGAGACCCTGGATCAGACTTGGTTGCTCATGTGCTGATTTGAAGAGCAGTTGTTAACGGGAGACACCCCACATCAGAACGTCTTCCGGGCTGTGAAGAGAAGGAGAAGCCTTCGTGATTTCCATTTCTCTGGAAGTAGCCAGACTTCTCTGCACCTCCTGTTGGCGCCCATAATACTGAGGGCGTCCAGCACTAGCTGGAGTGGGTGGACTCCAGGGTCTCGAACTGCTTCGCCTGCACATGCGCTGTAGTCTCTAGTGTAGTGTTTTGGGCACGGTGCGAGGGTGTGCACCTCCGCCGCTGGCTCCATGACCCTGGGCAAGTCACTTAACCTCCACCTCCAGTTTATTTGTAAGACAGCATCTCTTTGGGAGGGGGCGGGAAGGGAGGGAGAAAGAGAGGAAGAGAAACATCAATGCGTGGTTGCCTCCCGCGCGCCCCCTACTGGGGACCTGGCCCACAGCCCAGGCATGTGCCCTGACTGGACTACAACCTGGAACCGTTTGGTTTGCAGGCCTCCACTCAATCCACTGAGCCACACCAGCCATTGGGTTATTATTGGGCAAATTAGGTAATACCATATGTGAAATAGGAGCACAATTGCATACACTCAGCAAATAGCCACTTTCTCTGTGGTCGCCGTCCTTGCCATTGCTTCGTTTTAAGGTCCGCGGCCCCTTACCTACCGTTCGTTCTCAAATCCAAAGTCTTTGAAAACATCTTTTTTTGTTTTTATTTTTTAACTGCTCCTCGGGCTCCAAAACTAGACCTGAATTAATGCGCACAATGTGTAGGTATTCTCAGCATTATCGGTGTTATCGCTAGGAGTATGTGACTCGGGGCGCTGTGGGCATTCCTTGGGTATTGTGTAAGGCCTGCTGCCCCAGGAGGCCTGCCGGGCCCTGCACAAAGAGTGACAGATGGTGGGGCATCCCCTTGCCCGGGGGCAGCTACTGCACGTGTAGGCTGGCCAGTGGCTGCCTCGAAAGTGGGTGGGCGGGACTGACCCTGGTGTGATTTTGGGGGAGGTCAGAACAGAGGGCCCAGTGGAACTGGGTTTATCGCCTGCCTTTCACCCGCAGAGTTCAGACCAAGTTGAGCAGGACAGAGCGAGGCAGCGCACCCTGTTGGGTGGACACTGCAGAGCGCAGAGGCCCCGCTGTCTTCCTGAATCCTGCAGGCTGCTGGGAAAATAAATGGCAGAGCAGGATCCATGCATGTATCAGCACCCAGATGTGCGTGTGGGCCAAGATATGTGAGATTTTCAGCTCTCCGCAGGGACCACAGCAGAAGGAAATTGGTGAGGGTGAGGGTTTATTCACGGAGCAGGGTGGACTGTCTCTGTTTCTGATGCGGCTGCGTTTCTAGGCAGCCTCTCTTGGGAGAGGTGCAGTGTGTGCTGTGGGAGGTTCAGGAGGACCCCAGCCACCCTCATGGTGCACTATAACCATGCCTCTGGGCCCAGAGTAAACCAGAGGATGGGATTTTGTTTAGGGATCCAAGTGTGGCAAGCAGTTAAAACGGAAAGGCTGGGACCAGACTGAAGTTTATGGAGGTGGCTGAGAAGTGGCTTTGAGCATTACCTGCCACTGAGATCAGATAGTTTGGGGTTGAGTGATGGTCCCCCTGACCGAGGGATGTACCATTTCCCTGCAAACTCATGCTCCTGGGAAAGGGACTTCACACAAGACCCACACAACCTTCCAGGTTCTTCCTTGTCCGACCCTAGGTGGACCGGGGTGGGGCAGAGTGGGGGTGGGGGTTGAGCAGGAGCTCCACTACTGGTTCTTGTTTTCAGGAGGCCCTGGGGCTGGTGGCCAGGATGCAGGAACCTCAGAGCTGGACACGGGGCTGGCTTGTTCACTGTGTAGCGGTTAATCTACCTGTCTCTGTTTCCTCCTGAGTCATGGGGTGGGAAGGATTTGCAGTCCATTTTGAGAAGGTCTCAGAAATCAGGGTTCCTCAGGGTTACTGCCTCATTCTCCTGGGGTTTGTGTGGTTTATTGAGCACAACCTCTGTGCCCATTGTCTTGTTGAGGGACAGTAGTGACTCAACACCCTTGATAACTGCCTCCTTGTCTCCAGGGGAGGGCTTACTGAAGGACAGTTCTGATAAGTGCCCTGAGGGGTCAGCAGGAGGCACCAAGCCTGGTGCAGGGTGGTGGGGGGTGGTGCTGCTGGAAGAAAGTAGCATGTGAACTGGGGCTTGCAGGGTAGGTGGGCATTAGCCAAGTTAGGTGGGGGATGGTGTTTCTGGCACAGGAAATAGAGACTGACCATGTGGCCTCTGGGGGAAGCACAAGTCACAGGGTGTGGCCTGGGGCTTGGGGCCATGGGAGGGTCTTGAGCCCATGCATGCAGCCCTGGGAAGCTGGAGTGTCCTCCAGGGTAGGCTCTTGGGGTGCCATAAGGAAGCCCCACAAACTGGGGGGCTTAAAGCGGCAGAAACTTAAATAATTCTCTGGCAGGTCTAGAGACTAGGAGTCTCAAATCAAGGTGTCCACAGGGCCAGCTTGCCCGGAAGGCTCCAAGGGAAGCTCCTTCTGCACCTCTTCCAGCTTCTGGCAAAAACCAGCATTTCTTGGCTTGTGGAGGCATGGCTCTCTGGTCACGTGGCTGTCTTTTCCCTGTGTCTTCACACAGGATCCCTTTGAGCCTGTGTCCAAATTTCTCCCAGTTTTGAGGGGTGCCAGTCTCTTGGGTTATGGTGCACCCTAATGACTTGGCTGTGATTGGGTTACCTCTGTAAAAACCCTGCTGGTAAATCCGGTCAGTTTCGGAGGTCCTGGGGTCCACATATCTTACGGACACGGCAGCCCGTAATGCTGTCTGCCAGGGTCTGGCCCGCCCCACAGCCTCACATTTCACAGTCCTGTGTGTTCTCCCGCAGAACCGGGCCATAGGGCGGCCCAAGGTGAAGCTGGGCCCCGCCTCCGCGGTGAAGTTGGCCGCCAACCGGACCACGGCAGGAGCTCGCCGGCGCCGGACGCGATGCCGCAAGTGCGAGGCCTGCCTGCGGACCGAGTGCGGGGAGTGCCACTTCTGCAAGGACATGAAGAAGTTCGGGGGGCCCGGGCGGATGAAGCAGAGCTGCATCATGCGGCAGTGCATTGCGGTGAGTGGGCCCTTCCCTGTCCTGGGACCCGCCCCTCACCCCCCCCCCCCCCCCGCCCACCATCAGGCCACCTTGCTCCCCTGCTTGCTGGCCCGCC
>JAPYXV010003681.1:0-12033 GCA_028533065.1 Trachops cirrhosus
GCATACATATTTACAATGTTTGTGTCTTCTTGGTGGATTCTTCCCTTGAGTATTATGAAGTGACCTTCTGGGTCTCTCTTTATGGCCCTTTTCTGGAAATCTATTTTGTCTGATATGAGTATTGCTACCTCCGGCTTTTTTTCCCTGTCCATTTGCTTGGAAAATTTGTTTCTAGCCCTTCACATGCAGTCTGTGTAGGTCTTTTGTCCTGACGTGGGTCTATGTAGGCAGCATAGGTGTGGGTCATGCTTTCTTATCCATTCATTTATTCTATGTCTTTTGATTGGAGCATTTAATCCATTTACATTTAAAGTTATTATTGATAGGTACTTATTCATTGTCATTTTCATACCTGTGTTTCTCTCTCTCTCTTTCTCTTTTCCTTAAAGCAGTCCCTTTAGCATCTCTTACAGAGCTGGCTTGATTTAGGTGTATTCTTTTAGACTTATTTTGTCTGGGAAACTCCTTATTTGGTTTTCTTTCTTGATTGAGAGCCTTGCTGGGTAAAGTAGTCTTAGTGGCAGGCCTCTGATTCTCATTATGTGGAATATTTCTTGCCATTCTCATCTGACTTGGAGTGTTTCTGTTGAGAAGTCAGCTGCTAACCTTACTGGGACTCCCTTGTATGTTACTTCCTGTTTCTCCCTTGCTGCCTTTAAGATTCTCTCTTTGTCTTGAAATTTTGCTGTTGCAATTTTGATGTGTCTTGAAGTGGGCCTCTTTGGGTTCCTCTTGATTGGGACTCTGTGTGTTTCTTGGATTTTGAGTGACTTTTTCTCTCATCAAATTAGGGAAGTTTTCCATCTTTACTTTTTCAAATAGGTTTTCTATCCCTTACTCCCCTTTTTGTTCTTCTTCTTCCATTCTTATTATATGGATATTATTATGTTTCATATTGTCTTGCATTTCTCTTAATCCCTCTTCATTCTTCCTGTGCCTCTTTTCCTTTTCTTGCTCTTTCTGGGTGTTTTTTTCTTTGTCCTCCAGCTCACTGATCCAATCTTCTGCTTAATGGATCTTGCTTTTGATTCCTTCTACTGTGTTCTTCAGTTCAGGAATTGTATTCTTCATTTCCTCGTGGCCCTTGTTGATAGTTTCTATTTCCTTTTTCATGGTGATATAGTTTGTAGTGAGTTCATTGTAGTTTCCCTGTAGTTTCTGGTAGCTTATTGTGAGCTTATTGAGCTTCCTGATAATCATCGCTTTGAACTCAATATTTGATACTTGAGTTGCCTCTATTTCATTTAGCGTTCTTTCTGAGGCTTCCTCCTTTCTTTTCATTTGGGGATTTTTTCTTTGTCTTCCCATTGTCTGTGAGACTCTTGTTGTTAGCCTCAGTCTCTTAAATTGATCTGTTCTGGCTCCCTGGATTTATGATGTGAACTTCTGTGGTAAAATATCTGTGAGATTCAGTGGTGCAGTCTCCTTCATCCTCTGAGCTCACTGGTCTTGGGCTGTTTAAGTTTGCTCTGTGTTTTTCTTTGAGTTTTGATTGTTGTTAGGTCTTTCTTTGGTGGGTCCTTCCCTCCAGGTGGTTAACTGAGGGTCACTCTGTCCACCACCTGTTGTATTTTGTTGTTCTAGTGAGGGCAGGTTGTGTTGAAACTGGTTCTTCTGTGTGTACAAAGTTCTGAGGATTCTCTCTTGCTCTTGTTCAGTTGTTTGTACTGGGTAGTTTCTCCACTATTTAGTTGTATTTCCAGATAGGTCCTGGATTGAGGTTTGTGTGGTTTCCACTCCCTCCTTCACCTTCTTCTGTTGTTATCTGTTGGTGGTTCCTTTGTTGTTGGGTTTCCTCTTTCTGTGGGTATCCTGGTGTTAACTACTTCCACATACTCTTTTTTGTGGTCAGTTGGCAGGGGAAGGCAAAATGGTTTAAGATAGCAAGAGAGTATTCTATGATATGTACAGTAGCAGCTCGTAGAGAAGATATAGGAGATCCTTCGGCTATGTATAGTGTTAACCATGATGTTCCACCCAAGTAGCCACTTTTTAGAAAGGATGGAAAGAAGGTGAGACTCTCATTCAGGAGCAAAGGATTGTGAGTTGGATCTAGACAGCAGTGAATTTGTGGGATGTCAGATTCTGAGGTAAGGTGATAGTAAAGGATAGTAAATAGGTATGGTGTGTGAGAGAATAGAATTAACCATTACAGTAATAGAGTTCAGGAAACTGTGAAGTGGGCTAAGATCTGGGAGGGTGTTGTGAAGTATTTACAATTATATTGAAGAGCTATTATTTACAATATTAGAGCAACAATCATATGACAGAATCTATGTGATCTGGATAATAAGAATAGGGAGTATAAGACCTAGATTAGTGTGCTAATGGAACACAAGTGAAGTGAAGGACAGTAAAAACTGTGAAAGAGAGACAGGGAAAACCTGTGAAATGATACAGTATTCCCAGCAAGCAGATAAGACTATACAGAAAGAAGAGGAATACAAAAGTGCTATTAAAATAAAAGATGTAAGAATAATGAAAAAACATAATACAAATATGCAATAACTTGCAGGTTCTCTGTAACAGCAAAGTTAAATTTGTTTTACTGTCTCAGCTGTTGAGATGCCCCCTCTTTGGGTCCAACTCTGGTCTTTTCACAGTTCCTGTTTTTTTTGTCTCACTTGTGGGTATTTTTTTTAAAGCATAAGAAGGGAGGAAGGAGAGATAAAATTGGAAAGAAAGGAAGGAGGAATAAAAGAAGAAAGAAGGAAAGAGAGGAAAAAGTAATTAAAAGATAATACAATAATAAAAATTTTAAAATAAAAGATGACTTAAAAAGAAAAGCAAAGCAAAACAAAACATAACAACAACAAAAAAAAAAACCCAAACCTCTTGTTGGTTTCAAACTGGTCACACAGGTTTTTCTTGTCTTGCTGGCTGCATCAGGCTGAGGGGGATTGCTATGGCTTTTCTTCCTTCCTTACTTGCACTCAGTCAGTCTTGAGCACACTCTCCCTGGAGCTAACCTGGTTCCCCTCCTCAACACCTTGGGTGTGGGATCCAGGTCTTCCTCAGATAGCTCTTTCCCCCAAAGTTACCACTGTGGGTTGGGGTGAGTGAGCACGTGCTAGGCCAGGCTGCCTGGGTCCCACAGGTTAGGGTGCGCACCCTTCCCAGTGATATGGGGGTGTGGAGGGCCTTCTGCGCAACCTTCCATGCAACCTCAGGATTGCTGCCTGGCTGTGTGGGGAGGAGGCAGGAGGGGCTATTGCAGGAGAATTCCACAAATAGTGTCTCTTTTCACTTTTTCTTTTTGAGAAATTCCTCCTACTCAAGCCTGCTGCTCCATATAGCCCAATTCACCAGCCACACCAGGGACTATCGGGGTTTGGGTCCATCACTGCATGACTCTCGACTCTCCCGAGCCTGTGTCCACAGACTCTGTGGGTGCTCACAGCCCCTGTGTGTCTGTCACTTTGTCCTTATTCCCCTCTCTGCAAATTCAAGCAGCCAGGTGTCTCCCGGTGCTGCTCAAACCTTGTTTGGCTGGGGAGGGAGCAGTTGACCCAGCTCTCTCCCAAGGACTCTGTAGCAGACCCAGTGGGCACCGAGCCTGGGGCACCAGCCTCCCTGGTCCCTGTGCGTGTACCTGGGACCTTATTGTCTTGTAGCACTCTCCGTACCATCTTGTTTTTCAGTGTCCGCTATAATTTTTGGTTTCTTATTTGCATATATGCTGGGGTACTGTTGGCTGTTTGCTCTGTTCCTCTGTAGATTGGCTAGGTTTTTCTCCTGTGTGTAGGCAGAAGTAGAATCTGCTCCCTCCTACCTCGCTGCCATCTTCCTCCTAAAAAAACATCTCTTATTTTGGTTACTCCAAACATACCAATTTTTCTTTTTGAAATTAAAAAAAATTTTTACTGTTGTTCAGACACAGTTGTCCTGCCTTTTCCCCTATTGCTAGTCTTAAAAGAATCTTTTAAAAAGATTGTAGGGTAAGATAACTAAATATGTAATTTGATTTATTTTATTT
The DNA here is from genome assembly GCA_028533065.1 of Trachops cirrhosus. Taxonomy (NCBI): domain Eukaryota; kingdom Metazoa; phylum Chordata; class Mammalia; order Chiroptera; family Phyllostomidae; genus Trachops; species Trachops cirrhosus. Next base: position 3,977 of record JAPYXV010003681.1, read on the forward strand.
TTCTTTTTTATTGAATTTATTGAGATGACACTGGTTAATACAATTATACAGGTTTCAGGTTTATATTCCACAACACATCACCTATACAATGTATTGTATATTCACCATCCCAAGCTGTAATTTGATTTTTTAACATCTATGAGAAAAAAAACGTAACTTCTAGGGGGATCCAAGATGGCAGAGGAGTAATTGGAAGCTACAGTAACCTCCTCTCTGGACCAGTCTGGAATTACAACTAAATTGTAGAGAAATCATCTAGAATAACCAACTGAACACTAGCTAGAGGGAAGCTTTATAACCCCAGACAAACAGAAGAAATGACTTCACCACAGCATGACTGGTAGGGAGTGTGGAGGAGACTTTATAGGGCTGGCTAGGCTCTTATGGGAGGCAGGTGAAGTGCCAGAGGCATATTTCATCAGCCAGGAGGTTCCCTTGAAAATTGTGAACTCTAAACCCCAAGAAAGGCTCCCCACCCTACAGCATTAGATCTGGAAAGGAACCCCGATAACATCCAGCTGTGAAAAACAGCAGGCATTCTGTTATCTAGGTAGAGATGGTTCAAGACACAGAGATCCTCTTAAAGGGCCAAAACACAAAATTCCATTTATAGCCACTTACCCTGGGTGCCAGCAAAGGGAGGACAGTGTGGAATAGAGAGGCTTTAGGAGAGTCTGGAGTTGGTAGCTCTGGAGAGAAAACTGAAGTAACAGTTACCAGGATCCCTGTGCTGAGTCATTCCCCATACTTCAGGAGCCATGTCTATTAGGCATTCCTCTCTGAATAGCATCAGCTGGAGGAGAAGCAATACCCCTACCCATAGGAATTACTCTGCCCTACCCTGTGGTGCTTAAATCATGATGCTGATTATAGCTTGATTTGATCAACAACCGATCAGTTTAACAACTAAAGTGAAAAGTGCAAAGCAGAAAAAAAAGAGAAGACAAAGAAACAGACCTCAATAAAAGAACAAGAAAATTTTCCAGAAGAACTAGATGAAATGGAGACAAGTAGTTTATCAGAAAGAGAGTTTGGAGTAATGGTTATAAGGATAATTAAAAGCATGAAAAAAGACATAGAAACCATAACAAGGGAGAAGTCTCAAATACAGAATGCAATACCTGAAATAAATAATACACTGGAAAAAATAAGTAGTAAGTTAGATGAGTCAGAGGACAGAATCAGTGTTTTGGAAGACAAAGTAGAAAAAAAAACACCCAGGTAGAGCAGCAAGAAGAAAAAATCTTTAAGAAAATGAGAATTTAAGAAACATTTTACACAGCATGAAGCATAACAACATCCACATCATGGGGATACCAGTAGAAGAAGAGAACAAACAAGGGATCAAGAACCTATCTGAAGAAATAATGACTGAAAACTTCCCTAATCTAGTAAAGGAAAAAGTCACACAATTCCAAGAAGCTCAGAGAGTACCAAATAAGTTGGACCCAAAGAGGTCTACACCAAGAAACATCATATTTAAAATGACAAGGCTTAAAGGCAAGGATAGAATCCTAAAAGCCACAAGAGAAAATCAGGGAGTGACCTACAAGGGAACACCAATTAGACTGTCATCTTGTTTCTCAATAGAAACATTTCAGGCCAGAAGGAGTAATGTGAAATATTCAAGATGATGAAAAGCAAGGGCCTACAACCAAGGCTACTTTAACCAGCAAGGCTATGATTTAAAATCAAAGGACAAATAAGGAGCTTCACAGATAAACAAAAGCTAAAGCAGTTTGTTAACACCACACTAGTACTGCAATGAATGTTAAAGGGCTTGCTTTAAGAAGAAGAAAAAGAGAAAAAAAAACAGAAAAAAACAGTCTAACAATAAAATGGTACTACATACGTATCCATTAATAATCATCTTAAATGTAAATGGCTTAAATCCTCCTACCAACAGACAGAGGGTAGCTGAATGGATAAGGAAACAAGACCCACATATATGCTGCCTACAAGAGATGCATTTCTGATCAAAAGGTACACACAGACTAAAAGCAAAGGGCTGGAAAAAGATATATCATGCAAATGGAAAAGAAAAATAAAACTTGGGTAGCAGTACTTATATCTGACAAAACAGACCTAAAAACCAAGGCTATATATAGTAAGAGACAAAGAAGGACACTACATAATGATACAAGGAAAAATCCAATTAGATGATATAACCCTAGTAAACATTTACACACCCAACATATGGCACCTAAATATGTAAAGCAAATTTTGATAGATGTAAAAGGGGAGACTGAGAGAAACACAGCCATAGTTTTTTTTTATACCTCATTGACTTCAATGAATAGATCTTCCAGGCAGAAAATCAAGAAGGAGACAGTAGCCTTAAATGCACACTAGATCAAATGGATTTAATTTATATCTTCAGAGCATTTCACCACAAAGCAGCAGAATGTACATACTTTTTAGGAGCACATGGAATGTTTTCCAAGATAGACCACATGTTAAGATGCAAAATAAGTGTCAATAAATTTAAGAAGATGGAAATAACATCAATAGTCTTCTCTGACCACTATTCTATGAAAGTAGAATCTATCTAAAAAAAGCATTGAAAAACACACACAGATATGGACACTAAATAACATGTTATTAAACAATGAATGTGTTGGCAATGACATCAAGGAAGAAATCAAAAGATACCTTGAAACAAACGAAAATGAGGACACAATCCAAAATCTGTGGCAAACAGGGAAAGCAATCCTAAGAGGGAAATTTATAGCATTACAGACCTATCTTCAAAAATAAGAAAAAACTCAAATAAATTATCTAACTTCACACTTAATGGAACTTGTAAAAAAAAACAAAGCCTAAAGTGAGTAGAAGGAAATAATATGAGAGCAGAAATCAATGGAGTTGAGTGTATAAAATTGATACAAAATATCAATGAATCCAAGAGCTTGTTCTTTGAAATGATACACAAGATCAACAAACCTTTAACCAGACTCATCAAGAAAAAAAGAGAAAGGACCCAATAAATAAAATCAGAAATGAAAGAGGAGAAATAACAACTGACACTAAAGAAATATAAAGAATTGTAAGGAAATATTCTGAACAATTATATGCCAAAAAAACTGGACAACATAGACAAAGTGGATAAATTCCTAGAAATATTCAATCTTCCAAAAATAAATCAGAAAGAATCAGAGAATCTGAATAGACAGATTATACCTAATGAAATTGAAACAATAATAAAAAAACCTCAATGAACATAAGCCCTGGACAAGATGGTTTCACAGGTGAATTTTACCAAACATTCTGAAGAGAACTAAAACCTCTACTTCTCAAACTATTTCATAAAATTCAAGGTGGTAAGGCTCCCAAACTCATTTTATGAGGCTAACATTATCCTAATAACAAAACCAGAAAAAAGAGACTACAAAGAAAGAAAATTATAGGCCAATATGAACATAGATGCTAAAATCCTCAACAAAATATTAGCAAACCAAATATAGCAATGCATCACCATATATAATGCATCATCATACACCATGATCAAATGGGATTTATTCAAGAGATGCAAGTTTGGTACAATATTCACAAATTAGCAAATGTGAATCACCACAGAAACAAAGTGAAGGATAAAAACCCCATGATCATATCAATAGATGCATAAAAAGCTTTTGATAAAATCAAAACTATCAGCAAAGTGGGAATAGAAGGAACATACCTACATGTAATAAAGGCAATATGACAAACCCACCACCAGCATCATACTCAATTGGCAAAAACTGCAAGCTTTCCCTGTAAGTTGGGAAAAAGAGAGGGATGTCCGCTTACACCTCTCTTATTCAACATAGTACTGGAAGTCCTAGTCATGGCAATCAGACAACAAGAAGAAATAAAAGGCATGTAAATTGGAAAGGAAAAAGTAAAACTGTCTTTTTTTGCAGATGATATGATACTGTACATATGGAACCCCCAAAATTCCACCAAGAAATCACTAGAACTGATAAATAAATTTAGCAATGTAGCAGGATACAAAATTAATATCCAGATATCAGTTGCATTTTTATATGTCAATAATGAACTAACAAAAAAAGGAAATTAAGAAAACAACCCCATTCACAATTGCTTCAAAAATAATAAACTACTTAAGAATAAACCTAACCAAGGTTGTAAAAGACCTGTACTCAGAAAATTATACAGACACTGATGGAAGAAATGTAAAAAGATACAAATAAGTGGAAGCACATACTGTGTTCATGGATAGGAAGAATTAGCATCATTAAAATGTCTATACCACCCAAAGCAATCTGTAGATTTAGCCCAATTCCTATCAAGATTCCAATGATGTATTTCAGAGTACTAGTACAAGTATTTCAAAAATTTATATGGAACCACAAGAGTCCCCACATATCAACAGTGATCCTGAGAAAGAAGAATAAACTTGGAGGGATCATATTACCTAACATCAAACTATATTACTAGGCCATAGTATTCAAAACAGACTGGTACTGGCAAAAAAAAAAAAAATCAACACATAGATCAATGGAACAGAATAGAGATCCCAGAAATAAACTCTCACTTTTACAGTCAATTAATATTTGACAGAGGAAACAAGCACATACAATGGACTAAAGCTTGCTTATTCAATAAATGGTGTTGGGAAAATTGGACAGATGCATACAGAAAAATGAAAGTAGACCACCTTCTTACACCACACACAAGAATAAATTCAAAATGGATCAAAGACTTAAATGTTAGACCAGAAACCATAAAAATCCTTGAAGAAAACAGAGGCAGCAAACTCTCAGACATTGTTCACAGAAATGCTTAACAAGCTATATCTCCCCATGCAAGGGAAACAAAAGAAAACATAAACAAATGGGACTACATCAAACTAAAAAAAAATTGCGCAGCAAAGGCAATGATCAATAAAATAAAAATATAGCCCTGGCTCATGTAGCTCAGTGGATTGAGCTCAGGTCTGCAAACCAAAGGGTCACAGGTTCAATTCCCAGTCAGGACACATACCTGAGTTGTGGGCCAGGTCCCCCCAGTGGGGGGTGCATGAGAGGCAATCACACATTGATGTTTCTCTCCCTCTCTTTCTCTTTCCTTTCCCCTCTCTAAAAAATAAATAAATAAAATCTTTTAACAAAAAAGGTAACCCAGAGAATGGGAGAACATATTTGCTGGTACATCTGATAAAGGGTTAGTCCTTATATTCCCCCCAAATTTATGAAGTATTTACAAAACTCAACAGCAAAAACCCTGAAACAATTCAATTATAAAGTGGGCACAAAATCTGAATACACACTCCTCCAAAGAGGACATTCAAGTGGACAATAGACATATGAAAAGATGCTCAATGTCACTAATCATCAGAGAAATGCAAATTAAAAGCACAATGAGATACCATCTCACACCTTTCAGAATGGTTACCATCAATTAATCAACAAACAAGTGCTGGTGAGGAAGTGGAGAAAGGGGAACTCTTTTAAACTGTTGATGAGAATACAGACTGGTGCAGCCACTATGGAAAGCAGTATGCAGATACTTCAAAAAATGAAAAATGGATCTTCCTTTTGACCTAGCAATCCTACTTCTGGCAATATATCAGAAGGAACAAAAACACTAATTTTAAAGAACATAAGCACTTCTATGTTCATTGCAGTGTTATTTACAATCGTGAAAATATGGAAACAGCCCAAGTGTCCCCAATAGATGAGTGGATAAAACAACTATGGGACACTTAAACAATTGGAATTCTAATTGGCCATAAAAAAAGAAGAAAGTTTTACTCTTTGCAACAGTGTGAATGGACCTGGAGAACATTATACTAAGAGAAATAAGCCGGTCAGAGAAAGACAAACACCATATGATTTCATTCATATGTGGAATTTAATGAACAAACTGAACTTACAGGCAAAACAGAGACAGACTAAAGAGCAGATGTCAGCTAGTAGTAGGGGGGCAATTTAGAGGGTGGAGCAGTTAAGTGAAAAGGAAAAATGACTCATGGACATGGATAACAGTGTAATGATTGCTAGGGGCAGGAGGATATAAGGGGACTAAATGGTAATGGAAAAAATACAATAAAGATTAAATAGGCAAGATAGTGGAGGTGTGAATGGAAGCCACACTAATCTCCTCCTAGGACCAATCTGGAATTTCAACTAAATTGTGGAGAAGTCACCTGGAAAAAACAACTGAACAATAGTGAGGGAGAAGCCTTATAATCTCAGACAGACAGAAGAATCATCTTCAGCACTTACTGACTGGTAAGGAGTACAGTGGAAACTCAAGAGGGCTGGCAGGGTGCCCACAGGAGGCAAGACCAGAGGGAAAACTAAATGGTGGGTTGGATCCCCTGAGAAGAATCAAGTCTAAACCCTAAGATGGGATCCCCAGCCTAGAACATCATAGCCCCCAAAAGCACACAGATTAACAACCAACAGTGAAAAGCAGTAGGGTTTCTCTGTGCCAGAGATGGATGGTGGAATATGCAAAGAGCCATTTAAAGGGCCAATGCACAAATTTTCACTTGTAGCCACTTACCTGTGGCTCCAGCAAAGGCGGGGGCTGAGTAGGCTAGAGACGACAGAAGAGAGACTGGAGATGGAAGTTTTGGGGAGAGAGTTGAGAGAGTAGCCACTGGGGTCCCAGTGCTGAGTCATCCCCCATATGGCAGCAGACCACTCTTCTCTGAGTGCAGCAGCCTGAAGGGAAACAATAGCCCTGCCCCCAGGAGGGACTCTGCCGAGGCTCTGTGGTCCTCAAGCCTGACTGCTGAGTGCAGAGTGACCAGGTTAATTACTGAAAGAGACAACCACAGACTATAGATCCTTGGCAAAGGGGTGGGGCATGGGGGAGAGTGGATTAGAGACACTTGAGGAGAGACGAGGGATGGAGGCTTTGGGGAGAGTACTGAGAGAGTACTAGCAGGGATCCTGGTGCTGAGTCATCACCCCTATGGCAGCAGCCATCCTGCTCAAGCAGACCACTCTCCGGAGTAGCAGCAGCCGGAGAGGAAACAATAGCCCCTGACTAGGAGGGATTCTTCCCCACCCTATGTGGTTTAAGCCTGATGGCTAAGTGCAGATTGATTAGATTAACAACTGAAGGAAACAGCCATAGATAGTAGATCCCTGAAAGTCTCAGAGCAGGCTACCTAAAGTCAGATGAGGTCAACATCTAACATCACCAGAGGTGGATCCAGAAAGTAAAAATAGTGGTAAATACTAGAGGCTACCTAGATGAAATCCACTGCACTCTTCTCCATGATAAGTAATTTTTTTTATCATGCATAGAATTCTAACATTCATTTCTTGTTCAGCAAGTTTGTGTATATTGTCACTAGAATTTATGCTATAGTTTATCTCTCTCCTTTCTTATAATAGTCTTAAACTCTTTATACCCTTATTAATACTTGTTCAGTTCCAGTTAATAGTGGGCTTGTGAGGTAGGGGGATATTTTTGTGGATGTAGGTTTGTTCCATGGGATTTGTGGTTTTGTTCTGGCAGCACCTACACAACAGCATACAAAATGTGGTGGGCAGAGTGATCCTCAGTTAACCAGCTGGAGGGAAGGACCCACCAAAATATGACCCAACAATAATCAAAACCCAGATACATCCACAGAGCCAACTTAAATAGCATAAAGTGCATCCCAAGAGCATCAAGTTCAGGAGAAGAGGAGACTGAATTACTGAATCTCACAGTTCCCCTAACACAGAAATTCACACCACACACTCAGTGAGTCAAAACAGATCAATTTAAGAAGCAAAGACAAACAAGAAGAGTCTCAAAACAATGCACAAAGAAACAAACCCCCCAAAAGGAAAGGAAGAATGCTCAGAAAGAATGCTAAATGAAATACACCCAAGTCAACTGTCAGATATCAAGTTCAAAACAATGGTTATAAGGAAGATCAACAAGCTCAGTGAGAATTACCAAAACTACAGGGAAATTACATGGAACTTATTGCAAATTATATATTAACACAAAAAGGGACATAGAAACTATCAACAAGAACCAAGAGGAAATGAAGAATACAATTTCTGAATTGAAGAACAAAGTAGAAGGAATCAAAAGCAGGCTAG